>VNJW01004997.1:0-12570 GCA_008042615.1 Drosophila auraria | reverse complement strand
AAAAATCTGTGTTATTTATTATTCCGTTTTATTTATTTATTTATTTCATTGGCTTATTTTTATTCATTTATATCCATCGTTATTTCGATATTTTTAATCCATATTTATTTATTTATTTATCCACATTTATTTATTTATTTATCCATATTTATCTATTTATTGCACAATATTTATTTATTTGTTTATCGGCCCGGGCTTAAAATTTATTTATTTTTGAGTACAAAAAATTCTGAAAACGTCCTCTATCAATCTTCGGTTCCCCCCCCTTGTTGAGCGCTCATCAGGTAGGACTCAGAACTGGAAATAAAAAAAATATCGTGGGGAAAGTTAAAAATGCTTAAAATTTTTGGTGATTTATTTATTAATAATTTTAAGGTTAGGCGTACCATTGGCTGAAGACAAAGTAGAAAAAGTAGTTTTTAAAAAGTATAAATGTTATTAAATAATAAATCAATTACGGAAAAGAAGAAAGAAATAGAAATGGAGTAATTTTTGGAAAAAGAAGGAGGGAAGGGATCCTGAGTGTTAGGGTGGAGATGTGTGTGTAGTGGTAGAGAAAGGGGCAGCTGCAATAAAAATAATAATAATCTGCAAGCAGACTGCAACGGTCGGGCAGGGAAATGCAGAAGGGCTCCAAACCATCAGGAGTCGCCACAACGTGACTGCGGAGATATATGTATGTAGGTTTCTTAGAAGAATGTCGTTAGGTTTCGAACGTTTTGGTTTTGTCAGTTTGAATTGTGCAGTAGATAGTGTTGTCAAACGTAGAGTCCTCGTCAGTGTCGATTCTATGTTTTTTTTTTGTCTGTTACGCGTGTCAGGGGCCGGGTTATGTAACCCACGACCCGAACCAGAGCTAGCCGAGACATGGCCCGAACGATAGCTGCACGCGCAGGACCAGTGATGGTCATAACAAATGTCAACAAACATAAAACAGCTTATTTTAAATACGTATGACCGCATCATTTACCTCCCAAAAATGCCGAAGAGCGTTTTAAGAAGCGGTCACACTGGAAAAAGATTAAATATTTTTGGGGTTGCGAACTGTTTTACTGTCTGCTTCAACAAAAACAACACAGCTGATTGAAGGTATGGCTTCATAACTTGCCTCCCAACAATGCCGAAGCATGATACAATTATACAAAGGATTTGTTTTCTATGACAGGCGAGAAAAAAATATTTTCTGTCATACATAAAATTAGTTATTTAAAGAATAGGTTTTAATTTTAATTAATTTTTCGGAATGATTTTTAACAAATATATAAAAACTCGATATTTACAAATTAAACATGTATTATTATTATAGCCATATTTTTAAGATTTTTTTTCTGGCCAATTAATGATTGTTTTTGTTTTTGTGTTTTTAATTTTTTATTGAAACTTTTAATTTTAAATTTTAGAGAGTTCCGAGCGTGCATGCAGACGTGGAGCAGCAGAGCCAGAAGTATGCCCACGTCAAGTAGCATTTTGCAGAACTTCCTCAGCAACTGCGTCGCCTTCGAAAGGCGAGAACGTTTTTAAAAAAATGTTCACACTCAAAAAGATAAAATGTTTTCGGGCTTGCAAACTCTTTTACTGTACTAAAGAAGTAAACAATTTTAAAAATTAATTTAAAATGTAAATGTAAAAAGGGTATTTAAAACAGCTTCAAAAAACGAAATAAATCACTTTTAAATTACTGAAGCAGTGACGTCACAATTCCTTCATGTATCGAGCCGGGCGCTGCGTCACCTTTCCACCAATGCACCGTAGCTAGTTATTGCTTTATCTCATAATCATGTCCAGTGGATTCGTACGCAGCAGCTACAAATTGTTCGTGGGCAACCTGCCTTGGACAATCAGCAGCAAGGAGCTGCGGACGTACTTCTCCCGCTACGGGCACGTAGCCAACGCGGAAGTGGTCTTCGACCGGCAACTGGGCCTGTCGAAGCATTACGGCTTCGTCGTCTTCAGCCAGCGGGATGCATTCAACAGCGCCAGCAACCAGAACACCCACTTTCTGGAGGGTCGAGTACTCACCGTTCAGAGGGCCAATGAAACTGCTTAGAATACCTGAATGAGATTTACTTTTTACTTTTACTTTACTTAAAAGTGAACAGAGACCAGGAATGCCGGTTGGAGAGGTTAAGAGAGCTTTGTTTTACACAAACATAACGAATGAAACCACCGCTCCGAGTTCGGGGCTACACAGAAGAGGTTGTCTTATTTCTTGGGCAGGTAAAACTTGGAGTTGGTGCCAACAACGTCCTGAACGGTGGTATGCCCGAGCTGGGTGATAAGCGACGACAGCTCCGCCTTAATGTGGTCGACGACATCCGGTCCCTCATACACCAGAGCCGTGTAGACCTGGACATACGAGGCTCCCGCCTCGATCTTCTCGTAAGCGTCGTAGCCGGAGGAGACGCCGCCGACGCCAATGATAGGTATCTTGCCGCTGGTTAGCTCATACATCTGGGCGATCATCTCGGTGGACCGGGCCTTGAGCGGCGGTCCACTCAATCCTCCCTCCTCCGAGGCCAGCTTGTTGGATTCAATGTTCTCACGCGACACAGTCGTATTGGACACGATCAGGCCGTCTACACGGCTCTGCTTGCGCTTTATCACCCACACGATGTCCTTCATGTCCTCCTGCGACAGGTCAGGCGAGAGTTTCAGAAAGATTGGCACATTTTTGTTCTTCTCCAAACTCGATCGCGTTGCGTTCACCTGTTCCAACAGCTCGGTCAGCTTGGCCTTGCTCTGCATGTCGCGCAGACCTTTGGTGTTTGGGCTGCTCACATTAATAACAAGGTAATCCGCCACGGGACCGAACACGCGCACGCCCTGCACATAGTCGGCAATAGGGCTCATGGTAGACTTGTTGCGGCCCAGATTGACGCCCACCACGCCGTTGAAGTCCTCCTGGCTGCGGAGCATGCGTAGCCGTTGGAGCACCGCCTGGTGGCCCTCGCTGTTAAACCCGTACCTGTTGATGATAGCCCGATCTTCGGACAGACGAAAGACTCTAGGCTTTGGATTGCCCTCCTGTGCAGCCGGTGTAACGGTACCCACCTCGATGAATCCGAACCCCAAATCGCGCAGCCCACTTACGGCCTCTGCGTTTTTGTCGAAACCGGCGGCAATGCCGATCGGGTTGCTGAGCAGACGGCCAAAGAAGGGTGTGTGCAGATTTATGTCATCCTGGTACTGGGACACCGGACACACACGGTACTTGCATGCAAGCACGGCCAGCTGGTGACTGGTTTCCGCCGGCAGCAGACGCACGGCTGGCATAACAAACGTGCGAAACAACTGGTCCTGATTCTTGTACGCCGTGAGGCCCACCACAACGGCGGCTGCTCCGGCCGTAACCATGCACAGCGAGCGCAGGCGACCCTGTCGGAATGATGTCTACAAAATCCGCTTCATTTTAAGGCGCACTTTACTTACAAATTTCCTTGAATTCTGCATTGCATTCTTCAGGTGATCCTGATCCATGGCGTCTATCGGTGCCTATCGATAACAACAGCTTACCAGGTATTGTGAATTAACGGGTGGCGGATTGTTAGAAAACGTAAAAAAAAAATACACTACGCAGACGGAAATTATTAGTTTTAATTTAGGAAAAGAGTATTATCATGTTGATTGAGTGATTATGTGATGCCTACTAGCAGAAAATTTATCCATATGGAGAAGAACAACCCCGTATTCTGCCTGGCTTATCGATAACACCGCTTTCTGCCATCTTTAGTTGTTGAGTCAGTTTCTTTTGTTATGGTCAGCTGAAATTGAGGATATTTCGCTTTTCCACCAAAACAAGGGACAACTATGAAGGGCGGAACATTTCGCAATACGCAGTGGGATCCCACGCTCCTGATATCGCAAATCTTGTCGATGCAGTTCTGCGTGTACTTCACACTGGGCCTGCTGGTGTTCGTGGCCAACAAGTTGTCCGGTGACAACTACAGCCTGGATCACTTGTTCGAGTACCATGTATGCTGTGTGGGCACTTTACTATTCCTGCAATTATTTAATATTCCGTTTACCTTTCAGGAAATTCACATCTACGACCTTGGCGGACGACTAGTTATCTGCGCCTTTGTATTGAATGCTTTCGTGGCCTCCACAGCCTTGTGGTGCATCGTAAGGCGGGCTAAGCTCTGTCTGGACTTTAGGTGTGCACCTCAGATAAATATATCTTTCTTTTTCCCATCAATTAAATTTGGAATTTTACTGTGATGCTTATTGTAGTATTCGAATTGTTTTTAACGAAACCCTCTACCCTTTTCTCTCCACATATGTAGCTGCACCTTTCACATACTGCATTTGCTCATCTGCTGGGGGTACAACCGCTCCTTTCCTGCCAACGCATCCTGGTGGCTGCTCAACGTCATCACCGGCACGATTATGTGCATAGGCGGTGAGTTCCTCTGCCTACAGACCGAAATGAAGGAGATACCGGTGGGCTATGCGGCCCTCAACCAAAAGTCAGACGTTTGAACCAGTAACTTTGTGATGCTACATAACCATTTTCTCTGTACTTGTAATTAATTGTTAAACTAGTGTAAGATTACATAGCGTATACACTATATTCTACGCCTCTATTAATGCAGTATCTGGTAAACGTAAGGGGGACGATGCCTCAGCTTGAGTTCCTCGGGCACTATAGCCGGCGGCATGGAGAACTTAATAATATCTGAACCGTTGTAATTTCTCGATATTATTGACCAAAAGTGCACCTCGCTTGGCAAAAACATCCAGCAGCTGAATGCCAACATAACTGTGGCGATTAACGATCCGAAGAGGAGCAGCAACCAGCACAAGTCATGATGCTGTGGCTTCTGCATATTCCGTTTGCCTATGAGAGTATGAGGGCGCGACGCACTTTACAGCTTATCCGCGAAAACAGAATGTAAAGCCCAAAATTTTTGACGATCTCCGAAATAAAGAAAACGGGTGTGGCCCAGTCAAACCACCAGTCAAGCAGCCCCGAGCTTGGCTCTCCAAATAAATTTAACTGGCAGGGCAAACGCAAATAAAAGAATCGACGACGTGTTTGCATGCTTCCCCTGGCCCCCAGAATACACCAGAGCAAACTAATCAGGTTTGCCTAATCTAATCTAATTAGTAGGAGGCAGGCCCGGCCTGGCAGCCACGATCGTCGTCACTTCCTCTTCGCCGTTTGCTGCACTCCTATTTGCATGTTCCCCTTAGTTTGCACGTTCAATTAGGCTGATTGCTAAAAGTGCATAGTTGAAGCTTTGGAAACCAGAATCTGGGTGAAAAGCTCTTGCTTTACAGCTTCTAAAGGGTCATGAATACTCGGTTTTCGGTTAATTCCAACATAATCAAGAATTTAAAGTAGGCCTTACTAAGCGCCAAGTTTTACGGATCTATACAGTAAAGAACTTGCCAATGAGCAAAGCGAACTCGAAAAGTAAATAAATTTTATCATTATCCACTTGTCAATAGATAAAGATAGGAAACTAAGAAACACAAATTGTTGCAAAATGATTTCGATAGCAGAAAATAAAGCCATCATCCGAAAAATAAAGCAAAAAATTGGGGAAATGTAAAATCTTCAAGTCAAAGATACATGACTCCGCCAACAAAAGCCACAAAGCTTAATATTATAAATGATACCAAAAAAAAGACAGAAAAGCTTTTTTCATTTGCTAAATTATTAAATTTAAGTTTAGCAAACTTTCGTTATTTAATATTTTTTGTTTTTGTGTTGGTTTCTCGCTTCATATAGTACATTATATATCTCGATTTATATATTTTAATATATATATATATCAATACTATTTTTATGGTTTCTTGTCGTTTAAAATCATCCATTGAAGTTCAAGGTTTGCGCTTTCATCATCTTGTTCCGATTACGAAACTGTATACATGTCTATATATACGTTTTTGTGTTTAAAGAATTCCAAGAAAAAATGATTTGTGAGAAGTAGCATAACTTATGGACAAAAATTCAAAATTGTATCAGTTGCTTAAATATTCGTATTATTTCTGTGGTTGTGTTTAGCATATTTTTAATATGTATGTTTGCATATCCTTCTATATACTTTTGAATTCCATAAAATAGACTGATGGTGGGGGGATGGGAAGTGGGGAGCGGGGATCGGGATCCAGGGTTTTTTGGGCTGGCCTATACATGAATGTAATATACTTTCGCGTTGGATTTGCACAATTTATTATGAATGCTCGCTCCTGGGCTTAAAGGTTGTGAGAGTGAATTATTGGTAGGTGGTGGAGGGTGCATCTCTGTTACTGTTGTTTTATCTTTTTTCTGTATTTTTCGTGTTTTGTTTTGTGTTGCGCTGCGCACAGACAGTTTTCTCTTTCACATTTGCTGTTCCTATATATAGTATACACGAGTGTGTGGATATACATATATAGTTCTTATCGACTTGGTATTCTTCAGTTAGTGTTAGTTGCGAAAGTGGCTACGGAGCGACGACTGTTGATGCTGCTGCTGGTGCTGATGGCCCAGGACGTTTGCCTGAAGCTGAGGCTGGGGCCTTGCTCATTGACCCCACCAGTCGGGTGCGTTGCTCGAGTGCGAAGCACCGCCGCCATAGGAGCCGCCGTAGGATCCGCCGCCGCCACCACCGCCGCCAAAGTATCCACCGCCACCAGAGTTTCCGCCTAAAGAAATCGAAAAGTTTTAGTTTAAACATGGATCTTTGGCTGGTCCCACTCACCAAACTTACCGTATGAGTTGCCATTGCTGCGGTAATTGCCACCACCGCCGCCAGCTCCAGATCCACTGCTGCGAGGAGGTCCGCTGCTACGTCCACCGCCGCCGCCTACACCGCCTCCAGAACTCTGACGGTAATCCCTTGACCCAAAGCCGCCGCCGTAGCGTCCTCCGCCGCCTCCGCGCCGCTTAACTCCGCTGTGGCCGCGATCCGAGCTCATGTCCTCCATAAAGTTGGGGATCTCCTGCTTCGTCTCAATCAACAACTCCAGCAGATCGGAGCAAATGTTGCGGTTCTTCTCGTTGAAGAAGGAGGTGGCTACTCCAAGGTTACCCATGCGACCGGTACGACCGATTCGGTGGACGTACTCCTCAACATCCGAGGGCAGGTCAAAGTTGATGACATGCTTCACATGAGGAATGTCCAGGCCGCGGGCGGCCACAGCGGTGGCCACGAGGATGGGGCAGTCGCCGGATCGGAAGCAGCGCAGAGCCTCCTCCCGCTCCTTCTGGGTGCGATCGCCATGGATGCTAGTCACCGGATGGTTGCACTGGTACAGGAACTCCTCCAGCGAGTCCGCACCCTTCTTTGTCTCAACAAAGATCAAGGTCAGGTTGTCCTTACAGTACTCGGGTCCGTCGCGGATGGACGACAGCAAGTCCAGCAGATAGGAGCGCTTGTCCTGCTCGTAGACCCACAGGATCGTTTGCGTAATGTTCTCGGAGGTGGAGCCAACACGACCCACAGCCAAAAAGATGTAGTTGCTCAGGAAATCGCTGGCCAGCTCCTGGATTTGTTTGGGGAATGTGGCCGAGAACATAAGCGTCTGGCGTTGCCCAGTGGGGGGCATGTTCAGCTGCTCGACAATGCGACGGATCTGCGGCTCGAAGCCCATGTCCAACATTCGATCCGCCTCGTCGAGAACTAGGAACCGGATGTTCTCTAACCCCACCTTGCCACGCGTGATCATATCCTCTAGGCGACCAGGTGTGGCTACAATCAAGTGGCAGCCGCGGTCAAGTTCGCGCATCTGCTCGCTGGTGTTGTTGCCGCCGTAAAGCACGGCCGGACGCATCCGGGAGCGGTAGGCGAACTTCTTGGCCTCTTCAAAGATCTGGGTGGCCAGCTCGCGGGTCGGTGCCAGCACCAGACCCAACGGATACTGCTTGCGCCGGCTGTACTGCCTGTTGCTCTGCGGCGGAGCCGAGTGTCCGTGCTCGTACATCTGGTTAAGAATCGGCACCAGGAAGGCGGCCGTCTTGCCAGATCCAGTTTGGGCGCAGGCCATCAAGTCCCGTCCGCTGATTATAATCGGGATAGCGTGCTTCTGCACCGGTGTCGGTTTGTCATAACGTGCAAGGTTCACGTTGTTGCGGATGATCTCCGTCAGCTGCACATCATCGAACGATGTGATGTTCGGGGGCACATTCTGGCCCGTCGCCTCCACGGGTATATCCTCGTATTTGTCAAAATTGATTCCCGTGTTGCCCACCCCAAACAGCTCCTGCTCCAGGCGCTCGTCTCGGGCCCCCAGCTTTGTGTAGTCGACGTTGCCTCCGCCGCCCTCCTTCCACCGGCTGTTGTAGCCCCCGCCGCCGCCTCCGCGCTCGCCGCGGTTGTTGTAGCTTCTGTTGCCGCCACCACCGCCGGGTGGTCCTCCCTCCCCGCCATCGAATCCGGCTGGGCGCTCTGGCTCCTGCCAGCGATCATTGCGCGGCTGCTGCGGTTGCTGCTGCTGGCCCTCTTCACCAGTCTGCTCGTCAAGAGCGCCTCCGCTTCCACCACCACCGCCGCGATACGAGGGTCCACGACCAAAGCCGCGACCTCCACCACCTCCGCTGCGATTCCAGTCACCGCCGCGCCGAGAGTCGAATTCACCACCTTCAAAAGATTTATTGTTAAATGTAAGTAAAATTTTAGAAATAAGCGCAACGCAATGAATAGGTAGGTAACAAATCTGCCGGACATCGATTAAGATCTTTATGATTCACGGTGATTTCAATTTAAAATTGGCGTCTCAAAAAAGGAACACGACTTAAAAGGAATTCTTTAAATGTTTAGTAGTAATTTCAGTTACAATTTTATTAAAAGTATGTATCAAAGGTAAATTTATTGCAAGTTGTTTAATAAATGACTACTCCATTTCGCAATGCTTATTAATCGAGTTTTTATGAGAGCATGTCTGAATGTTTTTGAACATTAATGAATGATTGACAGAGAAAAAAAACAACTGTTTTCAAACATTTAAAAATAACTTGGGTAAACCATGGGAGACCATGGGAGTTATTACCACTAAACACCACTAAGATTTAATGGACGAGGTAGCTATAGTTTCCTTGTATTTGGAACCTACCGTTGTAGTTGTCCTCGTAGCGACCGCCTCCACGTCGTCCGCCTCCTCCGCTGCCAAAGCTACCGTAGTCACCGCTCTGGCGATTGAAGCCGCGACTGCCGCCGCCGCCGCCCCTGCGGTATTCGCCTCCTCCGCGAGGCTGCTGCGGGTCCCTGCTGTCCTGGCGCGGATTCGCGGCTCTCGAGTCGGGGCCCTGGCCCTGGCCTTGTCCTTGGCCCTGGTTCTCTGCGTCCGCTGCGTTGTTGTTGCCACCACCACCACGAAGATGCGGGGGCACATACACACCACCGGTGACCGAGTTAGTGGAAGTCTTGCTTGTTATGGGGCCGCTATAGTTAGCCGAGCCGCCATTCAAGTCCAGACCAGCAACCTAAAAAAGTGGAAGAGGAGCGTAAGTTATGGGCTAAGTCAGAGTCATGTTCAGAGTTGGTGTTTGTTTATTTCAGGTATACCCAACTTTATAAGAATAAATGCGTTCGAGATAAAAATTCAGCACAAAAATACCGACAAGTGTTTGTTAACATATTTTGATAAGGAGCTGATAATAATTAATAATAGTTATAACAAAAAAGTTTGACACCAAATATATTTTATATATTTCAAAACCTTCTGAACAAATTTTACAAACTGACCAGCAACACGCTTCACATGCGTGCAAATTGTCAATACATTTACACTTCAAGGGCATCTTTAAAAACGTAAGTTTGCCAACTTTCATGGCATAGAAGGTATAGAAATAAACGAAATAATAAAAGCAAAGAAAAGATTGTCCGACAATCTCTTAAATTAGGCTTTCAGTCCTTTTATTTTTATACCCTTGCAGAGGGTACCATAATTTAGCCCTGATATTTGCAACGCGGTGAAGGAGGAGTATATATATTCTTGATCAGCATCACCAGCCGAGTCGATCTAGCCAATTCCGTCTGTCTGTTCTACGCGAACTAGTCTCTTAGTTTTTGGGCTATCGGTCTGAAATTTTCAACACAATTTTATTTCCATAGCACGCAGTATATTTGTATGTCGGAACGGCCGAAATCGAACTACTATATTCTATAGCTGCAATAAGAGTAATGGCGAAATTAATGTAAAAACCCTCTAACTTCTCTGTTTTAAAACGCATTTCTATAAATTTCAAGATAAAGACGTTTTTTGCGGTTTTAGAACAACGGTTTAAATTTCATTAAGATCGGACGACTATTTCATATAGCTGCCATGTAAGCGATCGGTCGATGATATGAAAATTTAACTTTCTACATGTAAAATGTAAAATGTACAATATTCGATTTATTTCAACATTACCAAAATGGGACGATTTTCAATGATCCAATTGCAGACTACAAGGGTATACAAACTTCTTTTATTTATTTTATTTTATAATTTAAAATTTTCCTAATTTTCTTTTTTTGGGAATCGATGCATCGACCGCTTAAGTATTTATGCATTCCAGCGTGTTCAACGGAATAAGAAAGGACATTCAGCATGGATGGATGTATTGTAACTGACCGGGGAGCTGCCTTAAAGCCAAAAAATGTTCACAAGTTGGCCTTTACCAGCAAGAACCAGTGTGTTTTACATATAGAATAAAAACATTTAACTTCAGAATATACATATCTTTACATTTCATTTTATCTTGTTAACAACAATTCGATCTTTGATGTTTTCCATTCAATTTTTTTTTGTGCTTAAATATGCCTTATTCCTATATATACATATATTATTTTTTGTTTTACATTTTTTTTTATTTTAAATCGATTTAATCGATCTTTTTTAGAATTGAATCAAAAAGAATCGATTCACAAAAAGTAGAATTGTTCCCAGCTCTATTAATGGCTTTAAATTTTAAAACACATTTTTCACAAAAGTACTGTGGCTATTATTTTTCCCCGCTGTTCACAAATCCAAGCATTCATAGATGTACAAATGTACATATTCAAGTTCAATTGATTACAACTTCGTCTTCCAATGGAAATCTTCTGCAGTTCTGCAGAACCTCCAAAACTACTCTGCTCCCGCTTAGCAACATGTGCTATTTACTGCATGTTCTTCCTAGCGCAACGTGTATATACACTTGCCCGCATAACTCTGCGTACACCAAGAAAAAAAAATTTTTTCTGTGTTTGACATTGAATATCTCAGAAACCATTAGACATAATAAACTCATTTTTCCTCCATATAATTAATTAGACAATTGTCCTTAAAACTCATATTTTAAAAAAATTTTAGGTAATTTATTCAATTTTTTATGCATTTTTAATTGAAAGTATTCAAAAAACTGCAGTTGCAAAAGTCTGCGTACACAGGTATTCTTGTCCTTGTAATTGGGTCTTAGTAGCTAGTTGGATAGCCATTTCTTTGGAGAACCTCCCTCAAGCGTTTCGGCATAGAATCCACCAGTTTTTGAGTGTCCTCGGATGTAATGTTGGTCCATTCTTGTAATATAACTTCCTTCAGCATTGTTTTTGAAGAAATGGTGTGTTTTCTTATTCTGCGCTCAAGTAGGTCCCACAAGTGCTCTATAGGATTAATGTCCGGAGATTGAGGAGGCGTTTTTAGCTGGTTTCGAACGTTATATAAAAGCCAGAGCTTAACGTTGTGCGCTGTATGCTTCGGGTCATTATCATGCTGAAACCAAAACGAGTCTTCTATGCCTAACTTCTGAGCACTTTGGTGAAGGTTTTCGCGTAATATGGCCATATAGTCCATGTGGTTCATAATGGAATCAATAAATTTCAAATTTCCAACGCCGCCTGCCGCCATACAGCCCCAAATCATTACTCCGCCACCTCCATGTTTTACAGTCGGACACAAATTCTCCTTATCCAACGCGGTGCCTGATTTTCTCCAAATGAGCTTTTTGCCCTTTATTCCAAAAATGCAAAACTTACTCTCGTCCGAAAAAATTACGCTGTTCCAAAACTCTGGAGGCTTCGAAACATGCTCATTAGCAAACTCCATTCGTTTCTTCCTATTTATGTCCGATATAAAAGGCTTCTTACGGGCTACGCGGCTACTGTAGCCTTCTCGTTTTACCACTCTCCGGATAGTATCTTCCGATACGGATTTGGAATATCGTTCTTCGACTTCTGATTTAAGCTCATGGGCCGTTGTACGAGGATTTTGTTTTACCAGTTGAACGCATTTTCTCTCTTCTCTCTGCGTTAAAAGGCGAGGACGGCCAGCTCGGGGCTTTGAAAGGATTGAACCTGAAGTTGTATAGTTCTTTATGACCTTCTGAATGGAGGTATGGGCTCTACCGACTTCTTTTCCAATTTCCCGGTAGCTTTTACCCTCAAGAAATAATTTTACAATTATTTTTCTTTCGGATGCTGAAATCTCCTTTCCCTTCATGTCCATCTTGTCAGAAGTGATAAAAATTGCAATGCATGCTTAGACCTTCAAGTGCATTTGAAGAAAATAGATTTTTGCGAAAAGCTTCCCGCGAAATTATCGATTAACTGACAGTGTACGCAGACTTTTGCAACTGCAGTTTTTTGAATACTTTCAATTAAAAATGCATAAAAAATTGAATAA
>VNJW01004992.1:0-57389 GCA_008042615.1 Drosophila auraria | reverse complement strand
TTGTTTACATTTATTTATTTATTTTTATTTTCTTTATATAAATATTCAATACATGAAATATGAAAACATAAATATACTTATGTACATATGTATATCAGACCTAAACTATGGATTTTTTTAGTCGTTAAAATGCAGTGCTCAGTAGTCTGTTTATGAACAGGTTATAAAAAGGCAATGAACAGTGAACAAGTGAGCAAGTGAGCAACTGAGCAATGAACAGTGAACAACTGAACAAGTGAGCAAGTGAGCAATGAGCAATGAGCAATGAACAATGAACAACTGAACAAGTGAGCAAGTGAGCAATGAACAAGTGAGTAAGTGAGCAATGAACAAGTGAGCAAAATGAGTGAGTTGACTCTTTTGAAAAAAAAGAACAAGTGAACATGTTCACCCAAATGAGCAGTTTTTACCCAACACTAATATAAAGCCTAGTAATCAGACAGTATAGCTTAGTACGCAGACAGGCGAAAAGTGTTCTTAAGCATTGAGTCAAAACGAGAGGTCAATAGTCACCCTCTCGCTCTCTCGCACTGCTTAGGAACACTTTTCGCCTGTCTGCGTACTAAGCTTATAACAAATTGCAGCCCCAAAAAAATTTAATCTTTTGAGTGTGGTCGAATTTTTAAAATGTTTTCGGCGTTATTGGGAGCCAAATGATTCGGTCATAATTATTTTTAATCATCTATGTGGTGTTTGCTGAAAATATAAAGCATTTAAAAGACAAGACACTTCCACAGCTTTGCAGCTTTGTTTTAAAATCTATAATAATAAATTTGTAGGGTTTATTTATAGTATAACCTAGGTCATACGGTTGGGCCTATAGACTTCATTTTTTTTTAATGCTTCGTTCTTTGTTGATGATCTTTTATCGGCCTATTTGAAAGTCCGGAAAATTCGCATTTGTTGTGGATTTTCATTTTAATGGCTGGTTTTTTTTCCGTAAGGTCTTGGTTTTTGTTCAGAGCTCGGAAGGTTGGTTCCAGTTTTACATAAAGTTCTTAAAATTCGGGCGGCCGAAAGCAGTTTGCAGTTGCAAGCAAGCAGTTGCAGAGGAGTACTAACCTATTCTATATTTTTCCGCTGGTGGAAACGAACCTTATTGGGCCTTATGCAATTGTTTGGAGCCTTGGCGTATATGGTTGAAGTGTGTTTTATATTGCGCTAATTATTATATTTGCCTCTCCCAGTTTAATTACTAGAACCTTTCTGCTCTTTAAAGCTCCTGGACTCGGCTTTTGCACTATTGTATTTGGTCTATTTTTTAAATGTGTGAAGAAACGACAAAAGAGAGTAAGAGACCAATAGTCAAGAACAACCTGCTTTTTACATTTTTTATTCTGTTCGCCATCCTGCTCTCGAAATACCAACGGTTTTTCCTCGCGCTGTATGGCAGCTCCAAACACTTTCTAGTATTTTTCTCGTTTGGCTGTGAGAAGTGTTTGTCGATTATTGAATTTTTGTCTATCTGAATACTAGGCTGAAATAAGGAAATATCAAATATATTTATCTGTGTTTAAAAATAAATTTAAAAATAAAAAAATGTTAATGGTATATTTTTAGTACATTTAGTCGCACGGTATTATTTTTTGACACTCTTGCGGTCACACTGATTACTTGTCCGACCTCGGCGGCCCGCAAACATTATTTACTCGGTTTTCGGCTAAATCGCCAGCAAAACGCAACGGAAAATCGTTTAAAATGCGCTCCAGTGCACCGAGTTCGAACGCAAAATGAATTGAAGTGAGTGCCTTGGCCGCACGGCCGCAAAACTGCCACCGACTGCTGCAGGCTGTACAAAACTGATACTGATACACACACACACGGACACGGTACATGCCACCACCCGCTGCCCGCAAAGCAGAAATTACTAATACTACGGCTGCTGAACTGGCACGATGCTCCATATTGCCACTGCAGCCATGTAAACACTTGAATGGGTAATCGCGGTGGTCGTTGCATGTGCTCTGTCTCATGTGTGGCGTTGATGGGGTTAAATATATATTTTTTTGTTAAAAGAAACTATTCGTTTTGGCCACAGTTTAAATTAGTGCAAACTCCTTTGAAAACATCGCAATTTCTCCCGCATAAACGTGCTGCGTTGCCAGATCGCGCGTTTCGTCGTTTCTCGCAGCCTTCTGGCAACGCCGGCCCCTCGATTTTCGCTTTGCACGCGCATTCGTGAAAATGGCGGCGTTCTCGCACTGTCGCTGCCAAATTTTTTGTACATCAAAATAATCAAAATAAAGCATTCTTCCAGTGCTCAACAATCTGTCCGTGCGAGCGCGCGTGTGTGTGTGTGCGAAGGAAACCCCCAACGCCACCGCCGATCGAGAAAGTGGAAAGAACGCAGAAGGCAGAAAACAAAAGGCAGCGCACCGAAAAACGCAACGCCAGATAACACACGCGACGGGACGGGACAGGACGGACGGAGGGAAGGAGGGAACGGTGGTGCTGGTGAGAGGCGAGCGCCAGGAGAAAGGAGAAGAGTGCAAGGGAGCTAGCGCAGCAGCAGCCGCGTCAATAAGTCAGCGGAGCACCCGCGTCCGTTCCTCGGGTTTTTCTGGCCAAGGTGAATGCATTTGCCTTATTACCTACCAGCAGTGTGCGTGCGTCTTAAAGTCTGTGTCGTCGGGTGGTGCTTCTCCCACGTCTCCAGCCATCTGCTGATCCGGGTTTCGGTTCGGTGCCTGGTTTATGACCGCCAGGTAGCCGGGACGGGTAGCAGCTGCAGCAGTCGTCGGTCGCAGCCGCAGTTTACCTGTCCTCCTCCTTCGCCGCCCGACTCGTATAAATACTAAAGCGCCTCCCCTTACCTTGCAGTTCGCTTCTGGAGCGCGCAGCATGCAACAGTTCGTGTCCCGTGTGAATCGCCACCACAGGATGTGCGTCAGCAGTTGATCGGCCAGGATCTACTACACAGAACGCGAGTTCATCGAGCTTTCCAAGCAGACACACCTACACACACACCGCCCAACGCCCCCGCACACACACACTCGTCAGCACGATGAACACCAGCCAGACAGCTGCCGGTAACCGCATCACGTTCACCAGCCAGCCGCTGCCCAATGGAACCATCAACATAGCCGGCAATCCCGGCGCCGTCATCTCGACGGCCCAGCTGCCGAACACCACCACCATCAAGACCATCCAGGCGGGGATTGGGGGCCAGCACCATCCGGGACTGACCCAGGTGCACCAAGTGCAGCAGCAGCAGGCGCAGCAGCAGACGCAATCCGTAGGTGCCACCCAAACTCAAACCCTAGTTATTAAATCCAACCACCATGCTGTCACCCTGCCGGCGGGTCTAGTCTCAAGTGCACCAGCAGGAATCGTAACCATGACCAAGACCATCAATCAGGTATCCATATTAAAGCTAAACCCCACCCACTTCGGGCGCTAGGCGATCGCAAGTCGGCCGTATTACTCGTCCAAATCTCCTCCTGCTCCTTCCTCCTTTCAAGTCGGATTGTAGTACACACACACAACACACACGCTTGGTATTATTTCATTGTCGTACTTAATGCATTCATCTCTAGAGCTTTCTGTAGTGTATCCAATCCGAAAAAAACCTTCCACAACATTCAAGAATCAAGTGTCTTCCACATCCTTTCCCAAACACGTACTTATGTGATAATCCAAGCTCATTCCTTTCTTTAAACCGGACTTGCACCATTTTCAACTCAAGTCGGCTATAATTTGTAGACTTTTCCACTTCATATCTGAATTTAAGAAGAATATGAGTCAATGTTTTCGGAAATTTTTTTAACAAGTGAATACCTTAATACTTATTGAGGTTTTTTTACAGCTACACGGCGCTAAAACATTTAAGATCCCTAAGCTTCCAATCTTACTCAAAAAAAGGCAACACTTTCTATGTTTACTAGTCAACTTAATTCATCTTAAGCTTGCCTTACTTTTCCTCAAATCGTATTGCCGTAAATGGAATCCTTTGGGGGAATCCCCGTCAATCCAATTCTCTTCCCCAACCCAAAATCCAGGCACATAACTATTTTCTGCTTACATTATACCATAATATCCCTGCCATTATGTCTTCATTTTTGTATAATTAATTTGCTTACAACACTCGCTTCAAGTAGAACAATTAGCAGAAACACACACCTTAGAAAGCCGCATAAAACGAAAAAAAACAACTATATACTATATGTGTTCCGTAAACTGGGCGCCTCTGACGAACGATAATCCCACGGGGACCGCTGCATGCTGTAGGCTTAGACTTAGAATTTCCCCAACCAACCCATCTAAATGCTTCCACTGCCCAAATAGATTATGTCTATGATGAGATAACCGAGTGATGATCGTTCGATTGATTAATAATAATGTGTGTATTTTTCCCAGGCCGGTCAGCCGCTGCTGAACTCGATGCTGCCGGCGGGCGTGGTGGTGGGCATGCGCCACCAGACGCCGACGCAGCAGCAGCAGAAGAATGTGCCCACCAATCCGCTCAGCCGTGTGGTGATCAACTCGCACATGGCGGGCGTGAGACCGCAGAGTCCATCGGTGAGTACGAAGGATTTGATTTGTATACGATCTCTCTCTCTCTCTTATATGGTTGTTGTGGTGGGTTCTTCTCTACTAACTAACCCCACAAGGAGTTCCCTAACCCACCTCTAACCTACTCCCCCCTCACACACATGTGCACAGCCCACTCTGCAGACATTCACCCGAAACACAAAACACACAGTCACACCATGGTCCAGCAGATGAAAACCGAGTCTCTCTGTCTTCTCTCTCTTTACTTTTAGATAACTTTAAGCACACTAAATACGGGCCAGACCCCGGCATTGCTGGTCAAGACGGATAACGGATTCCAGCTGTTGCGTGTGGGCACGACGACGGGTCCGCCGACGGTGACACAGACCATAACCAACACCAGCAACAACAATAGTAACAACAGCAACACGACAAGCACCACAAATCATCCCACAACAACACAGATTCGTCTGCAAACTGTGCCGGCTGCAGCTGTAAGTAGATACCAACAACAACATCAGCAGCAACAACAGCAACAGCAGCAGCAACAACAGCAAGCCACCAGCAGCAGCACAGCCAGCACTAGCATTGCACTGCGCAAAACGATTGTCCGTACATCATCCACCACAGTCCCATCCAGCAATAATAATAACAACAATAATAACAGTATTATCAATGCCACCACCACCACCACCACCAACACCACCACCTCTACCAACAACAACAACAACAAACCCGCTACTAACCAGCAACAGCAGCATCAGCAGCTACAGCAGAAGCTCCAACAGCAACAGCAGCAGCTCAAGGCCCAGCAGCAGCAGCAGCAACATAAGCAGCAGCAACAGGCATCCGCTGCGGCTGCCGCTGCAGCAGCTGCCGCCAATGTGGCAGCCACCATAAAGATCAAGCAAAACGTAAAGAGATGCCTTCATCTGGATATATGTCCTTTTTTTTTGCTCTTCTCTCCTCTGTTCTCTTATGTCTGTTTATGCATTTGGATTTTTGATCTTATTTATGAATACTACTACGTACGCCTATATGCTTCAGTTCCGTTTTTTGGTTCGTCGTCCCACGAACGAACCTGATATTTTGATTTATCCAGAATACTCTCCATATACGATTGCATATATATATAATATATGTATAATTAGCTACGTTTTGCATGCTGCGTTGTGTAACTGTCTGTGTAATTTCGATAAAACTCCTTATTTCGATTCGATTTAGTTACATGCGCTGTCCACGAGTTGCTGTTTCAGGCCAAAAATCATCAACTAGGGCTCACCAATGATGTGTGCTGGGCTGCTGAGTTCTATATTTATGAGAAGACCCCCAAAAGCCTTAAGCTTAACGAACAAATTATACCTTGCAGTACAATACCTTGAGAAAGTGCTTACTTTGAGCCAACTGAAATGATTGTAATCTCTGATATTTGTTAAATTTACTTCTTATTATGTGTGTCTTTCTTTTCGCATTTAAATCGAACATTTTTGAGCTGCTTAATATAATAAAACTCGGGTTTTTAAAGATTAAATTGAGTTTAATAATTAAATAATCGATCACTGCAATTGAAGGCATTTTACTGTAACGTTCATCTCATTTACCATTGCCCTGCTCATAACCCTGCCCCCTGCACACATATTTGGAGGAGGATCCAGGACCTGCCCATCCTAAAGAAAAAGAACCATCCATCATCATCGTTATCACAATCTTTATTCTGCTATATGCAATATATATTTGTAACCTTAATTATTCTCTAACGCTTTTTAGTATTAATTTTGCACTACTATTTATGCAAGTACCTCCTATATATTCCCGACACTAATCCGTTTGCATTATTCTCCGCAGTCTCTGACCAACACCACCGCCTCCAACAACATTATTGTGAATTCGGTGTCCAGCGGCGGCTATACGAACGCATCGCAGCCGCCACACCTGACCCAACTGAATGCGCAGGCGCCGCACCTGCCGCAAATAACGCAAATCCAAACGATACCAGCCCAGCAGCAGCAGACGAACAATGTGGGGGGCGCCGGCACGGGAACAGTGACCACAGCGGTGAGCAGCAGCAGCAGCGGCACGACGGGAGCAGCGGCGACGACGACGACCACGCAGCAGGGCAATACCAAAGAAAAGTGTCGCAAGTTTCTAGCCAATTTAATCGAATTGTCGACACGGGAACCGAAGCCGGTGGAGAAGAATGTGCGCACTCTCATCCAGGAGCTGGTCAATGCGAATGTGGAGCCGGAGGAGTTTTGCGACCGCCTGGAGCGCTTGCTCAACGCTAGCCCGCAGCCCTGTCTGATAGGATTCCTCAAGAAGAGTTTGCCCCTGCTCCGACAAGCTCTCTACACCAAGGAGCTGGTCATCGAGGGCATCAAGCCCCCGCCGCAACATGTGCTCGGCCTGGTCGGACTTCCGCCACAACTACCTGTAAGTTTGAAGTGATCCGAGTTATTTACAATATTTACTTCAATTTGGAAATGCAGAAAATCCAAGCGCAAATCCGTCCGATCGGCCCCAGCCAGACAACAACCATAGGACAGACGCAGGTGCGCATGATCACGCCGAATGCCTTGGGCCAGCCCCGACCCACCATTGGCCACACAACGATATCGAAGCAGCCGCCAAACATCCGGCTGCCGACGGCTCCACGTCTGGTCAACACGTCGGCCATTCGCACTCAGATACCTTCGCTACAGGTGCCCGGACAGGCGGTAAGAGAAGATTAACTCATACTCTCAACTGTTTTGGTTTCTTTAATGTATAACTCTCTCCCCTATAGAACATTGTGCAAATTCGTGGACCGCAGCATGCCCAGCTGCAGCGAACGACGGGATCGGTGCAGATCCGCGCCACCACCCGGCCGCCGAATAGTGCGCCCAGCACGAACAAACTCACTGCCGTCAAGGTGGGCCAGACGCAAATAAAGGCGATAACGCCCAGCCTGCATCCGCCCTCGCTGGCTGCCATCTCGGGCGGACCGCCGCCGACACCCACGCTATCCGTTTTATCCACGCTGAACTCTGCATCGACCACAACGCTACCGATTCCGTCGCTGCCCACGGTCCACCTACCGCCGGAGGCTCTTCGTGCCCGTGAACAGATGCAAAATTCGCTGCACCACAACAACAACAATCACTTTGAAGCGAAGCTGGTGGAGATCAAGGCACCGACGTCGCTGCATCCGGCCCACATTACCGCCTCGCTCACCCCAATTGGTGCCAAGCCGACGATGGCCAAGGCATCGCCGATGATCGGCAAGGCGGCGATGAACAAGAAGAAGCGTGACGCAATGGAAGACGCCAAGTTGAACAGTGCGGGCGGAGCAGCTTCGGCGGCGGCAGCAGCGGCCAACTCGTTCTTCCAGCAGAGCTCCATGTCCTCGTCGATGTACGGCGACGATGATATCAATGATGTAGCCGCCATGGGTGGCGTTAATCTGGCGGAGGAGTCGCAGCGGATTCTCGGCTGTACGGAAAACATTGGCACCCAGATACGGTCCTGCAAGGACGAGGTGTTCCTCAATCTGCCCGCGCTGCAGGCCCGGATACGAGCCATTACGTCGGAAGCGGGCTTGGACGAGCCGGCGCAGGACGTGGCCGTACTGATATCGCACGCCTGCCAGGAACGCCTAAAGAACATTGTGGAGAAGTTGGCTGTGATAGCGGAGCACCGCATTGATGTCATCAAGGTGAGTCGTTCTCAGAAACAACGAACCTTCTTGAATTTAATGGCTAAATCCTTGCCTCCAGTTGGATCCTCGCTATGAGCCGGCCAAGGATGTGCGCGGACAGATCAAGTTCCTGGAGGAGCTTGACAAGGCCGAGCAGAAGCGACACGAGGAGCTGGAACGAGAGATGTTGCTGCGGGCGGCCAAGTCGCGGTCGCGAGTGGAAGATCCCGAACAGGCGAAGATGAAGGCGAGGGTAAGGATGAGCGCAATTGTTATTCTCACCGAGAGACGCATACTCAACGTTTTCGATTGATTTTCTAGGCCAAGGAGATGCAACGTGCGGAGATGGAGGAGCTGCGCCAGCGGGACGCAAATCTGACGGCGTTACAGGCGATTGGACCACGAAAAAAGCTGAAGTTGGATGGTGAACTGGCCAGTGCGGGAGTGGTATGTATATTTCAAATATTTGGTATACAAATTATTGTTAAATAAATTAAGAAATTAATTTAAAAGAAGTCTTAGTACCTCAATATAGATAGCTGACTAATTAAGTTACGTTCTCTCCCAACCAAAAACAAAAAAGGGTTCGAGTGGCGGCGGACTGCTAAGCAGCTCGGGATCGGCGCCAACAACGTTACGGCCGCGCATCAAGCGTGTTAACCTGCGCGACATGCTCTTCTATATGGAGCAGGAACGCGAATTCTGTCGCAGCTCTGTGCTGTTCAAGACATACCTCAAGTGATCGTCGTCCATCATTCGCAGCAGCAGCACCGTCTTCTCCTCGCTGATCCTCCGCCTACTCCCTGGACTGTCGTCGTCTGTGTCGTTGTCGTTTCCAGCTTTACGATTTCATCCATTTGCAATATACACAATTTTACATAATTTAGCCTCAAATTTAACTGAGTCGCGTCGTCCCCCCGTTGTTGTTTTATTCTTTTTAGCTAGGCGCCCACTTCTTCAATTTATATATTTACATTACTTAAACCATAAATTGTAATATTATTTTAAGCCCATCTTAAAGCTCGTTTACCTTCCCAACAACCCAACCCAACCCAACCCAACCAACCCAATAAATTGTCTGTAAAACTCAAACCAAACCAATCCAATCCAAAAAAAAACCAAGAAAACCACAGTAACGTAAAAGTAAAAGTAAAAGTAAACGAAGAGAAAGTAAAGTAAAGAGAACGCGCAGTCAGCGGGCGTTTAAATTGTAATTAAAAAGTAACATAAAGTTTGCAACAACTGCATTGACGGCCTTATCTAAACGATATAAACATAATATTAATATATTTAATTATTTTAGCTTAGTTTGTTAAACGAAAACCAAGCATAATTCCTAGATTTTAAGGGAATGAAAAGGTAGCGAGCGCCAGCGGCAGCAAAACAAACCGAATTGCAGAGAGAAATGGTTTTTAAAACCAGAAAAGAGATCGAAACAAGTTTAGCAAACAAAACACACATCAAAACAAAAGCAACAAGATATCCATATTTAAAACATACATTGAATTTAGTTAATAGTTGTTTAAAAAGAATAATAATAATAATAAACATGCGAGAGATGTAATTTTTAAATACCAATAATTAATAATTGTATAAAAAAGAAGACCCCAATCGGTATGCAAGACCCAACCAACAACAAATTGTACATACAGAATAGGCTAAGATTTTTCAAATAGTTTAACTTAGGTAAAAACGCAAACAAAAGCATAATTAACAAATTCTCGATGGCAAGGGAGCGGAGAGCGGGCGCTGCACTTCGAAATCAATTATGTTCTTATTGGTGGCGCTCTCGATTAAACCCAACATCCATTATTATTCTGAAACACGGTTCACTAGGCTGTAAGTGAGTGGTGCATTATTGTTTATGTGCAAACTGTTTTCAAACTGACCAAACATTGGCATCCATCCCCAAGCCCCTTCTAAACCTTATATACAAAATAGAACAATTTTTATACCACTAGCCAGAAAATAAACATTGTAAAATACAATCCCAAATTAATAAAAATAAAAGAAAAACACGATAACAAATTGATGTAATTCAGCAAAAATCTAAATCAAGAACAATTCTAAAACAAATTCTTTGTGTGTAAATTAAATTAAATTATGAAAAACAAAATGAGCAGCAGGCAAAACGCATCCGTAAACACAGCGCATAGTTTGGTAGGCATATAACTGAATATATATATATATAAATATATATATTATTATTATTATGTTTTAACATTAAGCAACAACAAAAAATAAAAGAAAAATGCAGAAAAACCCAACTATCTAGCACTGTGGGAAGTTATTAGCGGGAACAAAAAATGCAGAACTTAAGTGCGCGCAGTGTGTTTTCATTTATGTATGTAACGGTATCTCAGTTAATTAGCTAGTTAAATCATTACCAATTTATATAGTCGAATTAAATAATTAGTTATTATTATTATTGCTATTTTTATATATTCATTTTTATGTTAATTAATCTTACTGAAACCTTTGTGTAGTCGCTCCCTTACAGAATGCAAGAAAAACCTAACACAAAAAAATAAAATCGAACCAAATTTACATTTGGATTCAACACCAGAAAAAAAACTTAAATTCGTAAATTTTTTTATTATTTATCTTGCTTGCTTGGTTTTGCTCCTTTTTTAATTAACGCATGCTCTAAATGAGTTGTTTAAATACTTTCAGTTACGTATTTTATTTTAATGGATTTTTTGCAAGGATTTTATGATTCCCCAAGCTTAGAGTTTAGATTATTATATTATTATATATTAATTTATTATACAGCAATAAAACAGAAACTATTATTTAAAGCAATAAATTTAAAAATTTTATGAACAGTATTTCACGGAACTTATAGATTGATTTGATTTAGTTTAGGTCTATAGCTCAAGTTTCCTTATTCCTATTTGAAATGGCCGCCAAAAGCCTCTAAAAGCTTTGGCAACCCTAATGAGACCGCGTAGTGTGACCTTATGCATGATGTATTTTAGTTATGGCCGCACACACCCACTCTGGGTGCTAATTTTGCAAAACAAAATAAATTTAATAAAAAACAACAACCAATTCGAATTTTCCTTGTTATTTAAGGAAAATAATACCCTTTACATTATCTTAAAAAAACAAAGTACTTTAAAGAGTGCCGGTTCCCATAAAGTACGTATTTATAGAGAAGGAAAAATGCTTTTTGCTTGCCGAAATGGCCGAGTTTTTCGATGAAAACAATGCCTGCGGCCAGAATCTTTTGAATATTGTTTCGGTGGGTAATTCCATCATAGCAGAGATTCTGCGCCTCAAGGACTACGTACCCAGTATTTATCGGTAAGCTAAATATAGGAAATAAATGCCCAAAAGCAATGCTGATTAATTACTCATTACCCGCAGATTGGAGACCAAGGCAGATAAGGCGAAATATGGGGAGATTCTGCTGGACTTCAGCTACTTCAAAGTGGCCGAGGGTCATGAGAAGAAGATCGAAGAGAGTCAGGTAGGATAGCCTCCTCTTCCACACCCTTGATTCTTAATAATATCCCCCTCTTAGGAGCTAACCGAACTGGATGACGAGGTGCGCACCCAGCTGCCGCTGATCACGCGTTTCTATTTGGCCTTCCAGAGCATCCATCATTATGCATCCGATCTGCAGCAGTACATCAAGGAGTTGGACAGTGGCTACTACATTCAGCAGACGCTGGAGACTCTGCTGCAGGAGGATGAGGGTCGTCAGCTGCTGTGCGAATCCCTCTACCTGTTTGGAGTGATCCTCCTCCTGCTCGACTTTTACATACCGGGCGATGTGAGGGAGCGCCTGCTCATCGCCTACTATCGATACAGTGGGGGCGATGCCACGCCCATGTCCGCGGCGGACAGCAATATCCAGGATGTTTGCCTGCTCCTTCGATCGACCGGCTATGTCCATCCCTCGGAGGCAGCTAGAGTGACAGGTAAGGCGGCTGCGAGCCTGGTGGTGCCCAAATATCCGGAGGAGTACTTCTCACGCTTTCGCTTCGATGAGAACTTCGTTGATCTGGTTGTGGCGCGCCTCCGGTGCGATGACATATACAACCAGCTTGCCTTGTATCCACATCCTGCTCACCGCTCCACGGCCTTGTCCACCCAAGCCGCCATGCTGTACGTGTGCCTGTACTTCTGCCCCAAGGTCCTCCACTCCCAAGGCTCCCAGATGCGCGAGATTGTGGATAAGTTCTTCTGCGACAACTGGTGCTTGTCCCTCTACATGGGCATCACTGTGAACCTGGTGGACGCCTGGTTGGACTTCAAGGCGGCCCGATCTGCCATCGAGAATGTGACAAGTTCGGTTGCGATTAAAACCCTTTGCGTGCAGCAAAGGGAACAGCTGGTGAAGGTCCTGCAGAAGACGCAGGAGATAACACGCGAGGGAGTGCTGGACGATGGCTTTGTGACAGAGCATGCCAACAAGATCATCCTGATGATGCGCCAGTCGAATGTCCTGCTGCGCTGGTTCTGCCTGCACACCTCCAAGGAGGTCTTCATCTTCTCACACAACACTGCCAGCCAGCCGGGACAGGTGCAGCAGATGGTGATCCAGGAGCTGAAGTTCGACAGGAATGCCCTCTACCATCTGATGCTCAACTGCAGCCAAATGGAGCTGTGTGTGCGGGAGCTGCTGGCGGATATTCAGCGGACCAAGGGAGATCGCTGGACGAAGAGCCGAGAGGAGGCCATGCAGAGGCTGAAGGAGTTGAGTGAGGCCTTTGCCGGCTCCAGACCCCTGACCAAGATCGAGCCGAATCCCCACCTGCAACAGTGGTTCGGCGCGGTGGCCGATCGCCTGAAGAAACTGGAGCTGGCCAGGCCCCAGAAATCGGGCCGCCTGATCATTCAGGTGATGCAGGCTCTAGACGAGGTGCAGGAGTACCATAATCTCCACTCCAATATGCTGGTCAAGCAGCACGTGCAGGAGACCAGGGACATGTTGAGCCGCATGGCGCAGCTGATCAACCTGAAGGAGGACATCGAGATCCAGATCCAGATGATCACCGACTTCAGCTACGCCTGGCATCTCCTGCAGCGTGACTTCAAGCCGCTCATGCAGGAGCACATCAAGCGACAGCCGCAGGCGGTGATCGGTATTCGTGCGGTGTTCCTTAAGCTGGCCAGCACCCTGGAGGTGCCGCTGATGCGGATCAATCAGGCCAAGAGCGAGGATCTTGCCTCCGTGTCCAACTACTACAGCACTGAGTTGGCCAACTTCCTGCGCCGCGTTCTGCAAATCGTTCCCGAGACCATGTTCAGCATCCTAGCGCGGATTATCCACCTGCTGACCAATGTAATCAAGGAGTTTCCCACGCGAGTGGAGAAGGAACGACTCAAGGAGTACGCCCAGTTCGAGGAGCGTGCAAAGGTGGCGCAGCTCACCAACTCCATTGCCGTTTTCACCAAGGGAATCCTCATGATGAAAACCACTTTGGTCGGCGTCATCGAACTGGATCCACAGCAGCTGCTGGAGGACGGGATACGCAAGGAGCTAGTTAACCACCTGTCCACTGCCTACAATCTGGGCTTGATCTTTACGCCGGAGAAGGGCAAGACGCCGGTGCAGCTGCTTCAACAGAAGCTGCAGGCGCTGGCCAAAACGATCGAGGGATACCGCCGATCCTTCGAGTACATTGAGGACTATCTAAGGGTTCAGGGCCTTGGCATTCTGCTGGAGGAATCGCAGCGCATCATTAACTACAACGTGGAGAAGGAGTGCAACGCCTTCTTGCGCCACAAAGTCCAGGAATTCCAATCGGTGCACCAGAGTGCGATCATTCCCATTCCAAACTTCCCGCCGGTGCAGGGGGATCCTTCCGGCTCCAACAACTTTATTGGTCGCCTGGCTCACGAAATCCTGCGCTGCACGGAGCCCAAGCAAACCATCTTCCTGGATCTCAAGAACATCTGGTATGAAAAGAAAGCCCCTGCTCACCAGGAAGTCCTCTCCGGTTCCGCGTTCTTTGGCATACTGCGCGAGGCTTTGGCGCCAGCAGGAATGGTGGGACTGGAGCGTCTCTATGCCCACATGTTGGCGGATGAGCTAAAGCGCAACCTGGAGAGGTTGCAGAAAAACCTTAACTCGGATCGCATGTGGGTGGAGGCCTTGGCCAGCTTAACGCGGGAGCTGGAGGCTCGGGACTTCCCCCCACCCGAGGTGGCGAAGCAGCCGCTGAAGTACTATCAGGCCTACACCCAGCGCTGGCTCAAGGTATGGCCCACGCTCCTGGATTGGGTGCTGGGCATCGGACAGAAGCAGCTGCTGCGCCAGCAGATTGCCGGCGAGCTGAGCTTCAGCAGCAAATGCGATGCCAAGCTGCTGGAGAACACGGCGGATACCCTGAACCGGGCCCTTCTTCTAGAGCTTTCGCTCAGCAAGAATCTATGTGATGAAAGGGGAGTGGGCATGCTGACCGAACTGAAGGACATCCTGCTCTATACGGGCAACTATGAGCCACTGGAGCAGGTCTTTGTCACCACCAAGAACAGCCACAATGTGTCGCTCTTCCTGTTCCTGTTCACCATTGCCCATTTGGGCCGCCTGCAGCATTCCACGAACACCGATTGCCTGCTGCCCAAGACAGCCAAAGATGTCGTTGATTGTGTTCCCTTCATTGTGGGCCTGCTCACCATCCTGCAGCAGTTCCACAAGAATGTCAAGATGTTGTATATATCCTACATGAGCCAGTACGTGGTGACCATCGCGGAGGCGCAGTTGTTGTAAGCGTGGAGTTCCGTATGCCTCAGAAGGTATGTGTTAAAGTTATTCTCTCATTTAACAGGGACAAGGAAACGCTGGGCCCCGACGCGGTCACTGCCCTACACTTCCTCCTAGCCTTTGTACGCTGCGCTCGCTTGCCTCTGAGAGTCCTGGAGCAGCGCATTCCCAACATCATACTCAGCGAGTTTGAGTATCTGGCCACACCCTTAAAGTGAGGTTTTGGGCTACACACAAACTTTAATAAATCCGCAAACATAACAAGGAAATGCCTCGCTGAGGTACAAGTACAGGAGATTGTAGTTGGAGGGGTGGTTAGTAGTAATCTCAGTGATCTCTCTTTCCGGGCAGGAACTCTTCTTCTCATCTTTACGTAATAACAGTGGGAGCGTTGCGCCCGGTGAACTTGGGCAGCTGAGAGATCTCCAAAGCAATGTCGATGAGGGGCTTCAGCATCACGCTGGCCTGGCCCAAAACGTTCTCCTTCTCATACGAATCGATGTACAAGCTAAAAGAAACAGGATTTATGTAATTACAAGCACTAAGAAGTAGAAAACCCAGAAGAACTTACCGCACGGTGGCTCCCGAGCTGCCAGTTCCACTGAGGCGCATCACAATGCGACTGCCGTCCGCGAAGACAATGCGCAGACCCTGTTTCGTGGCCACCGACTTGTCCACGGGATCCGTGTAGCTGAAGTTGTCCGCCTCCTTGACCTTGTAGGTCTTTCCACCACTGGAGTAGCTCTTTCCCACGAACGCGGGGTCAGTGATGGCCTTCTCCATGGTGTTTATCATGTCGTTGCAGGGATCCGAGGCACACTCCTCGTAGTCGTAGCGGGTGAAATAGTTGCGGCCGTACACGGACCAGTGCTGCTTCAGGATATCCTCAATGCCCTTGCCTGTGTGCTGCATTACGGAGATCCATGCTAGCACCGCCCAGATGCCATCCTTCTCGCGGATGTGGTTGGATCCAGTACCAAAGCTCTCCTCGCCACACAGGCACAGTCGGCCGGCATCCATCAGGTTACCGAAGTACTTCCAGCCAGTGGGAACCTCGAACACCTCCTTGCCCAGCTTCCTGCCAACCAAGTCAACGGCGGAGGCGGTGGGCATGCTGCGGGCGAATCCCTGAACACCATTCTTCTGGAAGTAGGGGATGGCCTCCAGGTAGTGGGCAATCACGGCCAGCGAGTCGCTGGGCGTCACAAAGAACGCCTTGCTGCCGATGATCATGTTGCGATCACCGTCTCCGTCGAAGGCAGCGCCGATATCGTAGTCTCCCTGGGCCACAGTATCCACGAGATCCTTGGCGTAGGTCAGATTCGGGTCGGGATGCAGGCCACCGAAGTCCGGCAGGGGCGTGGTGTGCACCACCGAGGCTTCAGAGGCACCCAGGCGGTTCAGGAAGATCTCCCTCACATAGGAGCCGGTGACACCATTCATCGCATCGATACGCATCTTCAAGGGCTTGCCCGTAGCCTTGCCGCTCACGAAATCCTTCAGCTTGGCAAAGTCGAAGATCTCCTCCATGTGGCGCACATAGTTGGCCACCGAATCGATCACCTCGACGGTGAAGGGCTTGCCGGCCACATCAAAGGAAGTCACGCCCACCTTGGAGATGTCGATCTGCAGGTTGCGGACCAGCTTGTACTGCTTGATTTCGGTGGTGATCTTGTAGATGTGGTTGGTGAAGGCATCGGGGGCAGGGCCACCATTCTCGCAGTTGAACTTGATGCCGAAATCGTTCTCGGGACCGCCGGGATTGTGAGAAGCCGTCAGAACGATGCCACCTGAGGAAGGGGTTATGAAAAATGAACGCAACATTTAGTTTGGTATAGAAATTGTAAGGATAATTAGAATAATTCAACTTTCTTTTATATTTTTAATCGCTTTTTGCTATAATTAATTTAGATATAAGTATAGCAACTCTTAATCTCAAATACTTTTTACTAGTAATTGTTAATGGAGAGGTGCGTCCAGGTTGTGAAATTCATAAAACAGTGATTTGTCCGATTAGAATGCTTTTATCGCTTGTTTTTGTAGGCCTCCGTACCTTATAAATAAAGCCAAGTAAAAGCTTTACTTTAACTATTTAATTTAAAACCTTTTTCAATAACTCCTAGCTGCTTTTTCCCTTTTTCCTCCTTTTCAGCAGTCTCTGTTAATTTTATTTATTATACGACCCCAGGGACGACCTCTGCCAGTTAACAGTGCGCCCACCACCCCGTTTGCTGATTATGTCGAGAGATGATGCTTCTTATCAATTAAAATCTTTACGAGCACAGTGGACACCGCCTATATATAGACGGAAGGAGACTCACCCAAGGCCTTGTTGTGACGAATCAGACTGGAGACGGCGGGCGTGGACAGGATACCGTTCTGGCCCACCAGCAACTTGGAGACGCCATTGGCGGCGGACAGGCGAACAATCAGCTCGGCAGCCTCCTTGCAGTAGTAGCGTCCATCGCCACCAACCACCAGAGTGGATCCTACCAGGGCAGCACCATTGGCCTCCAGAATGGCCTGGACAAAGTTCTCAGTGTAGTTTGCTTGGGTGAAGACTTTCACCTGCAAGGATAAGGGAAGAGATGAGATGAAATCTTTGATCTTTGTCCCGTTTTCGGTGGCGAACCTTTTTGCGCAACCCACTGGTGCCTGGCTTCTGACCCTCGTAGGGCGTTGTGGCGACAATTTCCACCGATAACGACATGTCACTGGACTGGAGTTTTCCGGCTGCTGGCTGAATTCCAACTGGACGACCGACCGCGTTTGCGTGCGATGAAAATTGAGTGTCGAGCACAGCGCAGCGTTTTCGCCTCCCACTGATAACGCTATTCTCAAGCGGTTCGGCTATGTCGATCCCGATAAGCGCTATCATCGATGCGTGCCGCCAGTCATCCCCAATCTATTGTTGGGGGTGTGTCTTTATAACGCCTAACAGCCCATAGTTTCAGTTATCATCCGTTACACCTTTTGAATTTTCGACTTCATCATGATTTACCGTTATTTGGCCATTCTAATTGGGCGAACGTATAGGCCGCAAAGCTTTCTGTAGGGTGCAATGTCATTCAAGGGCATTCCTAGGTGCCGGTAAACAGCTGTTTTGTCCAAGAAATATGCCAATAATAAAGCCAGGGCCAGGTAAAAACCATAAATACTAAGCAAATACCAACTAAACAATAGCTTAAGTCATAAAAAATAGAAAAACTATTTTGTTTACATTTGTTTAGTGGCTTTTTAAACCACAGAGCGCTGATGTTAACAGGTAACAGCCGTTTAACAGCGCGCGGTAGGACTGTCCAAAGCTTACAAATGTCAGAGTTTGCAAATTAATTATGATTTTTATTTATAAATAAAAAATAAAATAATAAAGTAAGATTCATTAATGAATTTACCCAATAAAAAATTAGTTATTGCACTAGCATTTAAATGGCTTAGCCATGTTTCTTACCTTTCATTAGGACAGTTTATAAAAGTCGCACTTTTTCCATTTTCCCAACCAGCTTTTGACAGGCCATTGTGTGCATTGACACCTCTTCGCGTCATAAAAAAGCTAAACTACACTATGAAAATTGCTAAAAAATAGCTAAAGAATATGACAAAAATAGCTTCGAAATAGGTAAAAATATGCTAGACAGGCCTCAAGACCTTTGTCTGGAAAAGTATGACAACATCGCGGTTAGAATGGCGAAGTTAGGCAGAACATGTAAAACGAAAACTTTCCTCGAAAGTTTTCTTTAGCCTGTTCTTAGGGGTTTCCCCGGGGAAAGTTTGGAAAAATAGCTGTCATTCCCGCTAGCAGCTATTTTCAAATTTATCCCGCACTTGTCAATTGAAAACTCCTCTAAATCTAGTGGGAAAATAGCTAAATTGGCAACACTGGCTGTCAAATGTTTTGACAGCTCCACGTCACGAAGCAACGAAACGAGAAAGCGGCCTGCTACGAGTTTAGTTCGAAAATACTCGCAAAAGAAACAGGCAAAATTTAAGTAAGTACTAAAATTCCGAAATTAGTTATATACACTTGCTGTCGAATTGTTCTCGGAGCACCATTGTGTTATAAAATTGGGTTAAATCGATTGGAAAAACGGTCGCTTTTGGGCTTCCCACCTCTTCCCGTCTTCTGCCCTTCCACGTCAACAAAAAAAGTGAAACGTGAACTAAGCCCTATATAATTACAGAATGTTCAAGCACCTGCTACTGCTCTGCGCCCTGAGCGCCGTATTCAGCGTCTGCCTCTCGGAGGACGAGACCCGCGCCCGTCTTCTGGTCTCCAAGCAGATCCTGAACAAGTACCTGGTGGAGAAGAGCGACCTGTTGGTGCGCTACACCATCTTCAATGTGGGCAACGGAGCCGCCACTAAGGTGCGCCTCGTAGACAGCGGCTTCCATCCGGACGCCTTCGAGGTTGTGGGTGGCCAGCCCACCGCCGTGGTCGACAGGATCGCTCCCCAGAACAATTTCACCCACGTCCTGGTGGTGAGACCCAAGTCTCATGGCTACTTCAACTTCACCGCCGCCGAGGTGTCCTACAAGGCCGTCGAGGAGTCGGATTTGGTGAGTAATAAGCTTGGATTCTCCTCTTCTCTTATCTGTTTGGTGATAGGAGTTGATAAGAATATTACTTAATAGTACCTTGTCCTAAAACTATCCACCTATCTTGTTACAGCTCCAGCTGGCGGTCAGCTCCGAGCCCGGTGAGGGTGGCATTGTCAACCTGAACGAGTACAACAAGCGCTTCTCCTCCCACTTCTTTGACTGGGTGGCCTTCGCCGTGATGACCCTGCCATCCCTGGCCATTCCCCTGGGCCTGTGGCACCAGTCCAAGAGCAAATACGAGCGTACCGGCAAGAACAAGAAGCACTAAGCTGTGCTCAGTGCGGCGTTGGAGCCTCACCTCAAGAGATTTCTGAAAGAACACCCTTCACACAAATATTCCGTAACCTTTTGTTGCTTTAGTTTCCAGTTGATTCCATGCGTTGTTCATCCATTCAAGCCACACATCTATCTAGTTTACTCCAGTCTGGAGGCGGGCGTTAAATCGTTTTAGATTTGATACGAGGACGCATCGAGTAAAGAGAGAGTTAAACCAAGTCCATCAAGAGTTAAGCGTAGACTGCTTTTCTAAATAAATTTAAAAAAATTGTAAGCTGAAGTATTACTTACTACTTATGGATACTGGTTGGGGAGCTTAAGAGATGCTTTGGGCTTAGTTCTAAGGAAAAACAAAGACTTAAGATGGATTTTCTCATTAAATTAAATAATATTTACACTACAATGTGACTTATTTGCTAAGAACTCTCAACATATTTAGGATAACAGATACTTTCGGCCAAAGATCTCAGACTTCTTCTCGAACATCGGGGACTTTATGGGCGTATTAATCCGGTAAAAGGCATTCATGGAGTGCTTTATATACGTGTCGTACATCTCGTTGAAGAAGTTCTTGATGCCCTCGTCGTTCTTGTTGTCGTGGACGATGATGAATCTGATTTGGCTGGCGGTGATGAAGGCGGAGACGAACCACTGGTTGAATCTATCGATGGACTTTAGTTGCATGTTGGCCGTCTTCCACTTGTGCTCGTCCACTAAATCCAGGGCGGCGTGGGCAATAAACTGGCTCAGGTGCCTGTGGTCCTCCTTCTACGGATTAGAAAGGGTAAGTAAGTAATTCCTTGGCACTCTCTGTGTTTACATACCCGCAGCTCCTTGTTCACTGTGCTGAATTCCTTCTCAAAGATGGGATTATCATTGTGGCCAACAATAACAAAGTAGTACGTTGACATTGTTGCGAGTCGAACAATTTGCAAATCAAGTTGATTTAATCAAGTTTTTATTTTTATTTATCAACTGCAGTATCCCCCGTTCTGGAAATCAGCGTATTACCTCGGTTGGTCACACTATATCTATGAACTGCCAGTGCTGTAAGACGTCCTCCGTCAAAAGTTTTTCAACACTAATCATTCGCGCCTTTTTTTTCTCGACCAGCACACTTTGCTCTCCGTTTTAATCCTTAAAAACACGAGTAAAGTTATTATAAACCCCTGAATTGGACACCGTAAAGCAATGACCACTTGGGGGCCCGCCAGTACCGTTAGCTAGAGAAGCGTGACCAACGCGGCGGAGCTCGTGCGAGTCTGCGGCAGTGTGTGTGCGTGTGGGAGGCGAGCGAGAGTGTAACAAAATCCAGAAAATAATCGCAGCGAAGGTAGATCTCACTCACTATTATTGTATTATTTTGCTTTTGCCTCTTGCGTTCCCCCGCCCGATAAGTTAGTTGCGATCTTTTGAGTTTGGCTTCCGTATAATTCCGTACAATCCCGTCGCTTCACACTTTGAACAGAAAAAACAACACAAAAAGAAACACACAAAAGACACAACCCGCAAACATGTACTAAAGTAGAAAGAACACCAGAAGCGATCGCAGAAAATGACCGATGTAAATTGTCTTACAAGCGAGCACATTGCCACTGCCACTGCGAGTAGTCCCCCCGGAACGCCCACGAGAAATGCCGGCACGGATCCGGTAGAGCCCACTTCCCCGTTCGTGCTCCGTGCACCGCCCAGCGCCAAGTCCAAGCTGATCCTCCAAAACATGGAGGAGGTACTGAACTCCGTGAAGCAGAAGCATCGCGAGAAGCACAAGCGGAAGCGCGAGGAGAAGCGACGAGCCGCCCTCCTCGCGGAAAGCGGAAGTCTGGAGAAGCCCCACAAAGACACCAAGCCAGACAAGGAGAAGCCGCAGCCGCTGCGGGAGAAATCCTCGCAGGAGAATGGTATGAAGAACGGCAGGAGGCGCTCCAGTCCCCTCAAGTGCAGCACTCCCGTGGCCGATCATCAGAGCATCTTGAAGCACTTCGCCAAGGCCGGCAAGCCGGAGAACGTGGCTGCTTCTCCCGGGCAGCCAGCCTCCGGGAAGCCCAAGCCAACCACCAATGTCTTCGAGTTCATGATGAGTGCCCGCAATCGCTCCATTGGCGTCAACGAAGGCGGCGTCGAGTCACCAGCCGAACAGCAGGAGGAGGAGGGAAGCGGCGTTGCCACGCCGCAAACGAAGCGGAAGCAGCTGCTCCAGGACTGGAACGAGCGCAAGGGAGGCGCCAAGCGGCGGCTTGCGGACGAGGCTCGCGGGGAGTTCATTGAACACCAAATGGAACAAAGGGCTAAGAGGTGAGTGTTGTGAATTGATTTAGGGGTAAGCTCAAGTCGAATGTGGCACGTGTTTTGCCATTTAGGGGATAGTAAGCAGAGAAAGTATACCCAAAAAGTTCAAAACGTTATATTGTGTAATCAGAAGTTCCAAACGCATTAAAGAAAGGCTTTTTAGAGCCCCATATAGGACACTTAATTATTATTTATTCATATCTACCGACGACTCGTCCGTTTCCGTTTTTGTTTCCGTTTCTGCGAGTTAATTCCTTAATTTCAGAGCTATCTTAGTGCTACTTTTATGACTAAACTTAATCCCTAAATTTAGAAACCTTAATAATTAATCCCATCCCTTAGATTGAAGAAAATGCTAACCAAGGCGGACCAGAAGGAGGCCCCGGCTCCATCATCAGCGCCGGCTGAGCCAACAAGCAAACGTCCTAGAGGCAGGCCGCGCGGTCGTCGGCTAAGTTCCGTGGATGTTGCGGCGGTGGTCAGCGTAGAAGCCAAAAAGCCAGATCCCGAAACAGAGGAGTTCCTCGCCAAGCTATCTTCACCTACCAAAAAGCGAGACAGCCTGCTTGGTTACTTCGCCAAGGTGGAATCACCCAAGGAGCTGGCCGAAAAGCATCCCATTGCGATAGAGACGCCTCCACTGGAGACGCCCAAACGGAGAACGCAGCGAAGGAAGAGCCAGCAGGAGACGCCCATTGTGGATACGGAATCCACGCCATCGGGCAGGCCACGTCGCTCTTGTGCGGGCAAGGCGCGCTACGATTACGATCTGGAAACGAGTCCCGCCAAAAATGTAAAGGCAAAGATCGAAAAGGCCGAGGAATCTGTGGAGATCATTGATCTGGACAATAGCAATCCGGCTGCCACGCCAAAGAAACTAGCGCCGCTTTTCGTGCGCCAGTTGCCAAAGCCAAGTCCGGATCCCTCGATTCTGAAAGCACGCCAGGCATTCCTGCAGTCGGGAGTCCCAGATAAAATCCGACAAGAGCAGATCCGGCAGAAGAACCACGAGCAGATGTACGAGGAGAGCTACGAGGTGTTTCCCCGAGTGGCGCACGTCGGTTTCGAGAGTTATGTATCAAAAGATGAACCTCTGGTGTTGCCCTTTGCCTTGAAGGAAGAGGATACCAGCCTGGAAATTACTACAACATCGTCCACCGCCAACAAACGTCGTTCAAAGACGAGTAGTAGTTTTACCAGCTGCCTCCCAGCTGATTTTACGTCCAGCAGAAACTCCAGCGCCAAGTTTGACTACGCCATTCTGCCCCAGCTGGAGAACAAGCGCGGATTTGTGAAGCTCTGGAAGAACGACTTTGACCGCTTTCCCACCTTTAAGTGCTACAATCAGATGCGGGAGAAGTATCGTCACTTCAGCGCCATTGACAGTTCACACGACACGCAGCAGGTGGGTGAGTCCTTTGTGGTTACACGGCGCTCGCGACGATCGATGGAACAGCAATCTATGGACCAGAATGATGAGGAGGCGAAGCCGCCATCCTCAGCTCCGAATGGCGAGCTGCTGTTCACCGAAAAGTACAAACCGCTGCTGTTCGAGCAGGTCCTGGTGAATCTGACACCCGTGCAGGAGCTAAGAGAATTCCTGGCCAGCTGGAGTGGGAACGGTGGCAGTAATCGCAACTCACAAACCTTGGATGACTCGACCTTTGACATGGGCAACGATTCCAGCTCTATGGGCGTCAATAGCAACACAATGGTGCTCGTGGGACCCTCGTCCAGTGGCAAGACCAACGCTGTCTTTGCTCTGGCGAACGATATGAACTTCAATGTGCTGGAGATCAATGCGGGGATGAAGCGGACGGGAAAGAAGCTGATCCAGGAACTGCAAGAAGCCACGCAGTCGCATCAGATCAGGAAGGACAGCAAGGCGGCGACGGGCGGTGGATCTTCGAAGCAGTTGCTCCAAAAGTTGCAAAAGAGTGGCCTAAAAGCCAAAGCCAAGGCTTTGGAACCTCCATCCGAGGAGCGCAAGTCGCTGATCCTAATAGAGGACGCCGACATCGTCTTCGATAACATGGATGCTGGCTTTACAGACGCCATTTACACGTTGGCAGCCAGCTCCAAGAGACCGGTGATTGTGGTGGCCACGGATCCAAATTGCGCCCACTTGCAGCGTCTGATGCAACAGAATCAGATCCATTTCCAGGCCCCGAACGCCCTGAACATCTCCAGATTCCTGGCTGTTCTGTCCTTGATGGAGAACTGTCCCATCGAGCTGGACGAGTTGATTTCCCTGTATCTGTACAATGAGCAAAATCTTCGCAAGACCCTGATGGAGCTGCAGTTTTATATTCAAAGTGGTGGTGATCCAACGGGCGGCAGAACGGGAGCCGTAAGATCGCCGAGCAAAACCTCACAAGGTCGGCTAGCCACCGTCGATGGCAGTCGCATCCATCAGCGACTGTTTGAGTTCTTCACCTGCCCACAGAATGTCCAGCATCGGATACCCTTTCCTGTGGACTTTCGCTTGCTCCGTCTGAATCTCCCCGATCTTATGTCCAACTCCCCGCTGCTTAAGGAGCAGCAGCAACCTGGAGCCGGTAGAAACACTGCCAAGCGGAAGTCCCGCTCACCAAAGAAGGCCTGGCTAAGCAGCGCCACGGGCCAAAAGAGCGATGCTGCTATGAACGCTTCACCCCTCGCCACGTTGGCTGCCTTTTATGACAACATTTCGGTGGCTGCACTGATGGACTCGGGCCGGGATGGCAGCGATCGCTTGCAGTTGCATCTGTCGGAGGACATAGCGCACCTGCTGGTGGAGCAGGCTCTCCAAACCGGACTGGCGGCTAAGGAGTGTCCCTACAATCTGTTCGACAAGCCGGCACAGAGGTAAGTAACACTTATTTTCAACTGGTTTTATGTTTTCCACAGCAGCTGATGGGGATGCTGTAAAAATACGAAACAAATGTCTTTCCTAAACTCGTAGTTGCACTTAGCACACTTTGGTTTAAATTCAATCAATAACTATTTCGAATTAGCGTTTCTGAGTTTAGGAATATCTCGAAAGTTCAATCATTTCTTTATATTTATATAGTTGTCATTAGAATAATCGATGGTAAAAGGAAGTCTGGGCTTTTTTATCGTCTGGCAGTCGTATAAGACTGTTTTCCTTTTGCATATCGTAGTTTTAAGGCATATCGAAGGAATGACCGATGGTTTAGCTGTCATAAAAGCACGATCATTCATAAAAATAACCGTCCGCCTATTTAATGGAAACAGAAACCTAAAGTGCTGAGTAACTCAATTGTGAAACCACTCGAGAAAGTTATATTACCCCAAAGATTAGGTGCTCATTAATAAAAAAACTTGGGAATGGTAATAATATTCCTTCTAAAATATATTTTCTTAAAACGTTATACCTTAAAGATAATATCCCTTTGATTTCTGTTACAGAGTGACCATTTGCGAACATCTGGGCAACGGAGTGATGCGTTCCGCCTCCGCCAAGGCGCTGGACTTTGAACCCAGCCTGCGCTCCATTTGCCGCAGCGAAAGGGAACGGGCCGGGCAGGAGCGAAAGTCGAGTAGATTCTATCACTACCTGCGCAACCACTCGGTGAATGTGACGAGCTTCACGATGGAATACTTTGACGCTGCCTGCGGGGCGTTCCAAGCGATCAACCCTAGTGATCCGCCGGCGGATGCCGAGGAGCCAAGCGATTAGCACCGGTCAAAGTTAGTTTAAATTTTTCTGATTAAGAGTTGGTGGAGTTGCTCCGCCGGATTTGTTTGCAATTTATTCAGATCGCGAGGTAAGCAGAGTTGATCTTCTTAGGCTAGTTTTGTATGGACACGATGATGGTTCTTGCGCGTAGCTGTACATGAGTATAAGGGATGAAGCCTAGATCTAGTTACAAGTTAATTACACTAAATTAATAACGACCTGAGCCTATTATGTTAATAAATCAATTATATATATACACATAATGAAGCTGTGGCCTTTGTTTGTCTAGCAGCAGCAAAGGAAACCGCCGCTGGAGCTCTTCTTTGCCGGCAGTGGATCGCCGGATATTGAGTTGTTTTCCGCCGGACTCTTGGCGGCCTGGGAAGTGGGCTGGATTTGAATGGGCGCCGCCGGCGCTGGATTTATTTCACCAATTTTGAAGTTCTTCAGGTCCTTTTCCGCGTCGCTGGAGTGTCCGGCTTGCTTGAAGGCCTTGGTGGCATCCTTGCCGCCATATTCGAGAAGGGCATCGCCGCCGCCAGGATGTTCGCTTAGGAACTTGGTGACATCGTACACGTTTCCCTTGATGATCAGCCAACAGGGCTTGCCGTTCTTGCCATTCTGCTGGGACACCTCCGCGAGATCGTACAACTGTGACATAATTGGATGGATTGATTGATTGATTTCCGGTGCAAGCGACGACTTTTAATGGCTGCTGTAAATTTGGCACTGGACCTTCCTATTTTAGGAGCTGTTAACAGTTGGACGGACCTGGAAACACTGGACGCGTGCCGCTGGCAAACCTTTGCTTATGTTTGAACACTTATCAATATTGCAAAAATCGCTCCGATCGGTTGTACTAGCGCCCTGTCGCTTCCCCCAAACCCCTCGCTTTTTCGGTCAATTACTATTTGCTGTTTTATTTCCACAATCTGTCTGATGAGTTGTTGTTGTGATAAGAAATACGTGAGAATTCCCCCGTCTTTCAAGGCGAAGACCCACTAATGTAGACGCTGTCTAATAACTTTGCCTGGATTTGTGCAACTCATTAATGCAAATTGATTGAGCATGTGTTGGCATGGAGTGGCATTCTATCTTCGAAGAAATCCAAACACAGTTTATGATTCACTGGAGCATGATGTAGGACAATTGGTATAGAGTTATCTGTCTTGGTGATTAATTTATGGCTTGTTTTCCCTTGTCGCCTCTTTTCTGATAAAAAAAATTAAGGGAGCGGAGGTAAGTATGATGCATCAAAGGAATGCCCTGACTTGTGTGGTTGATAGTGGCTAATCAGTCGGTCAAAGCTAAATTGAGATATCAGCGATCAAATCATATCAACGTCAATCAACACTTGAACAGGTTTATTTCTAGACTTCACATTGGTGATGGGAAGAAACCAAGCACAGGCGACTTTACACTTTCACTTTCTTTTATTCTTTAAAGTTTTAACGATATACAGAAGCTTCTACAGCTGCCATCAACTTACCAACTTCCGTTTCCGCCGAGCCGACGCTCTCAAATCACGTCAAAACCACGTTAAAACCGACACTTGCTCTCTCATTTTCTCTCTTCAAAAATTAGGTTGATGACAGTTCGATGAAAAGTTTATGAATCTCTTGGCCTAAAATGTTGATGACAAAATCCAGTTTGTGTTGAAGAATCATCAATGAAAAGTTATGAATTGTTCAATTATTATGGTTAATAACCATTCATAAAATAGGGAATGAAATGTTGATGAATTTTTAGCCTAAGCTGTTGATGATACACCAGTTCTTGTCGATGAAAACTTGATGAATTATCGATGAATTTGTCACTGATGACGGCCTAGGTCATGTCAATGTTAATTTCATCAGTAATTTATATGGAATTTCGTCTATGATTCATCAACAAACCCGAAGTTTTTGTCATGACCTGTTGATTAATTTTTGGTTCTGCAGGGACTATAACCGCAGATCCACGAGGACTCTTACCTCTTGAAAAGAAACAAATGTTGCTGGTTATTTTTGGCTTTCAAAGTTTATATTCTATATATTTTGGAAATATATTTTAAATTTGCTTTCGTTTTTTCTCCACTTTTGTTTTTATGGATTTGGTTTGTTTTTTGTTTTTTATATGAGACAACAACAATAATTGGTATTCATTTAATATATATATGTATTTAGATATATATATATATATATCGATTTATATATAGATTTATTATGTTCTTAGACGTCTGACTTAATGCGCTTTAAAAAATTTCGCTAGTGTGTGGGTGCAACTTTTTCTGCGGGGATTGTAAGGACGGGGAGTTGTGGATTATGATCTCGGATGGGGGTAGTGTTCGGAGTAGTGGGAGTGTCCTGTCTGGGTTTACATTAACATAATGCTCCTCCACGCATTGTCCTGCATTCGCGGTGTATTTACAAATGAATCTCTCGGGTGATTTCCTTGTGATTTTTACTTTATTTATATAGATTTATCTTTTGTTATAAATATCAGTCGACGGCTTCGCATTTTCAAAACGCAGCTCGTGTGCGCTTCCATTTGTATTCTCGATTTAAATGTACAGAGATAGCATATCGTTATATATATTATATATCGTATATATAAAGTGTAAAATTAATTACTTGTCAATGATTGTTGATTTGTTGTTTGAATTAATCGATCGATCGGCTTGAATTTTATCAAAAATTGTAATTCAATCAATTGATTTACTATAATTTAATCATATTCTTTTGTTTTGTCATTTGATTTACTTAGTTACCGTTTAGTTTTTGGCTAAACATAATTCGTAGACTTGATCTTCGTTTAGAATTTAATTGTTTAATTTAAAAAACAGTTTTGGAGGTAGTTGAAATTAGGCCTGTTTACGTAAATTATATTTATGAATATAATTAATTGTATAAATGTGTAAATATGTGTAGCGCTGATTCAACGATTTCGTTTCGTTTTCGTGTTTCGTGCTCGCTTCGATATTTTAGCTGGACTTAATTCGTTTAAACCTATTTAATAATTAATTTCTACACGTTTTATTTAGTAATCATTGTCTCCTGTTTGCTGATCTGTGATATTTCGGGCTATTTCCGGTTTCATTACTTTAAGTATCCGTTGTTGATCCATAGACATCGAGCTATATCATCGCTATATCGTATGTGTTTAAAATGTAGGCTTGTAGGACTTGTTGGCTTAGTAAAGTTTGTTTTCTTTTTCCATTATTTTGAGTTCGTTATCATCATCATATTTTCCTAGTTTCTTCCTCTAAATTGTCGGTTAAATGTGGTTTAAATTTGATTTAATGGATCGTAAGTTCTTGAAACCATTTACCTTTCTTGAATTCATTGATACTCTTTTTTTTATTTTAATTGGATTAGGGATTTGATTTGTCTGGAATAACATTTTATACACTTTATGGGATAAAAAAATTCTATCAAATTATAAGGGTGAGATCTCTAATTATATTTATAATTATACCAAAAGTTTTCTAAAATTGATTACTTGTGCTTAGAATTTACATTGCAGTGGGTTTTATTTGTTAAATTGTTTTATTTTTCTCTAAACTAAACACACAAGAAGATCGCCAATTTCCATAAATAGTTTAGTTTAGTGCATTTTTGACTTTAATTTCGAATCGAAACCGCCTTTAATAGATCATTTTATTTAAATTTAAACTAACTTCTAGCCTGACAAGAAAATTATCGTTTCAACACTGGAAATTTATCGATAACTTTATAGTGCCAGCAATATATCGATCATGCAAGCTTTCAATGTCAGTTCGATTTGAAATGTTGGCGGGAAATTAAAAAAAACAATTGTAAATTGCTTGATTCTAGACTTGAAAGTTAATACAACATAATTTGGGAAGTTTTTTTTGACAAAAGTTTCCCGGATTAAGCCAGCAGAAAGTCCACAAAGGGAGAATTATAGCATCGACCAAGAAATAAAAATAAAAACAATAATTTCTCTACAATTTGGTTTACATAGATTTCATTTCATTTTTTTGTTTCTTTTTTTCGTTTTTACATTGTAATTCCGTTAGCAAATATACAAATACAAATTTCAATTGAACTAAAAATTGTGTGTGTGGTGTGTTTCGTGTGTTCCAGCACATGGGCCATGCATAAGATAATAATAATTATAATAATAATAATAATAGGGGGACAGTGGGGTAGAGGGATAGAGTATAGTTAAGAGTGGCTTTTCGTTAAAAACTAGAGTTATTCAAACTAAAGTGTGTGTGTTTGTGGGTGTATACAATATTCATTCATAAAATTACATTACATATTCACTTATTTTCCTTATTACTTTCATTCTTTCCTCTTGCCGTTTTGTTATTCAAGTTCTTTTGCTGGGTATTATTATGTCTGCTCTTCTTTACTTTATACATTAAAAAAAAATTCATGTGGCGAATGGAAATGATGTTACAAGAACTAAATAAACCTTCTTCTATGGTCTATGTTGGTGAGTGCTTAAAGGCGGCAGCGCATCTATGTATATGTCTTCTCTCATTCCTTTCCTTTCCCCCCGAACTCATTCTCTAACTCATTCCTTTTTTACTCCATTTACAAATTAAATTCTGACTAATAAACAGTCTTTTCGTACCAGCGCAAAAGTTGGCGACAGACCTACACAAAATAAATCTGTTAAACTTTAACATAATAGATTAAACATAGGCTAACATAAAAAAAATATATGCTGTAGATATATATATATAAATATATATGTGGGGACGTTGGAGATTTTACAACAATAGTTTAAGGGTGAAAATCAATGTGGAAATCACTAGCTCACAAGAGAGAGACACACTTCCAGCAGCGATTCCCACAGAGCTAGTGATTGCAACATTTTTCTTTCCACCTACATTCAGTTGATCCAACTTCTGCCTTGGAAATCTCTTGTGTGGCTGCTGCAGCACCATCCCCTATATATTTTAATTTTAGTTTTTAAACTTAACACGAGCTCAGTTATGAGTTGGCCGCACAGTGGCTGCAATTTCGGCTATTGCAGCTGCAGTGGCAGCTCATCATGCTAGAGTTGGAATTATTGCGGCTCATCGTGGTCAGCGGGAGGAGATCTCCCGTCGCTCCAGCGGAGAAGGAAGACTGAGTGGCAGCTGACGTTTCGGCGGCGGGTAAGCTGGCGGTGCTGCTGCTACTCCCGCTTGGCCTCAGCGGCTGTAGGCCAGCACCGATTGGAACGGAGACGGACAGCGGCGGTGTAGGTATTCTTTCCGGACTGCAATTCCCGCTAGGCGTTCCCGCTGCCGGTCCTCCTCCTCCTACTCCAGCTCCTAGGCTAGTCAGCAGCTGTGTGCTGGGTCCCAGTCCCGCGTAAATATGCGTTGCACTAGGATTTGTGCCATAGCCACAGGCCGTACTCTTCAGCAGCGAGGCATTCGACACCGGGAGCGTGGCCAGGGGCACGGCGGCCAGCGAGGAGGCCGACGATGATGTGGACACGCAGGCAGAGGAGGCCAGCGAGGAGGCAGACGATGACATGGACACGGAGGATGCAGAGGAGGCTGAGGCAGAGGCAGAGGCGACTGAAGACAGCGAACAGCTTGGCGGTGATTTGGGCGAACTGATTCGCGAGAAGAACTTGCTAATGGCATTCGGCTTGGACTTGCTGGACGATGAGGAAGCAGACACTGAAGCGCCCGCGGGCGAGTACGTGGAGGAGGCGGCCTGGAGCGTGGTGAGACGGTAGCTGGAGCTGGAGATGCCGCAGCCGCCCGCCGAGATCTGCTCGGGCACATCCCGCACCGTCTTATTGGGCGGCGGTTTGGTGTACGACCTGGTGATCTCCGATTGCTGCAGGGACAGAATAGAGAGTAATTTTTAGTATAAATTTTAAATATCTTTCCATTTAGGGAAACCCACCTGATAGCTACTCCTGATCTGCAGATGGCGATCCTGTCCGTACTCGCTGTCCGGCAGTGGTACGTGATGGGGACAGCGGGGCGTCTGCTGCTGCTGAAGCTGGTACTGGTAATGTTGGTGGTGGTCATTGCTGTGGCTCTGCAGTGAACTGCACGAGGATCCCGATGAGGAGTTGCCGCAGTCGCCCTTGTAGCAACCGCTCCCGCTCCCGCTGCCCGTGTTCCCGTACTTGAGCGTGGTGGCTTCAATGCCGCCTCGCGCCACATTACTGCTAATACTATTGTTGTTGTTGCTGTTGCTGCTGCTCAGCTGCTGGTCTCCTCCTCCTCCTGCTCCTGCTCCGCCGGAGTTGTGCGTGCTTGGAGTTGTCATGCGTTGTTGCTGATGGTGGGAATGTTGTTGCTTGTTGCTGCTGTGATGGAGATGGTGTTGCTGCTGTTGCTGCTGGAGTTGATGATGATGCTGCTGCTGCTGGTGCTGGTGCTGATTGTTGCTGGCGGCGCCACGAATCACAGTCTCGCCACGGACAGCCAGAAGCTCACATGCTTGGAGCGCATCTACGCGCATTCTACATCTAAATTGTTCCCTAAAAAAAAGGAAATATTTAAGTTAAATGAATTTCAAACATGTAAGGTTTAATGGGACTCACCTATCATCGGGTGGTGTGCTCAAAGATGTGCGGGTCGGAACGCCGAGCCGCTCCATTCCCGCGCAGCCGGCCGTCTGTACCGATAGCATCTGCAAGCAAAAAAATGCAATTAGAAATTAGACAAGTCAGAGAAGAAGCTTATAAGCTTATAATCTAGAGACCCTATAATCTAGAGACTACACCTAATAGATTTGGAAATTCCCCGCTCGCTCGTCCTGGCAACTGGCCACCTCACTGGAGGTCTGAAAGTGCTCCAGCATGAGCCAGCGCTTCGTCACCAGACGATCACAGTAGCCGCCGTTTAAGTCGTCGTCGAACTTGTCACATCCGAAGAACTCGATCTGGATTTCCATTTCCTTAAGGCTGTCCGGCTTAAGAGGCCTGAACTTTAGGTTGCCCATATAGTGGCGAGTGCTGCGCATCACAAACGCTTGCTCCACAAAGAGTACGGTCTGCTGCCAGAGGGACTTGTAGGGCAGCCTCAGGCAGGGATTGCAACTCATCATGTGGGGGATGTGAGAGCGACTGAACTCCACATCGAAGTAGAGCAGGAAGCACTCCAGATAACCATCTTTATTGACTTGCAGCCTGATGCGACGATCTATGAACAGATCCTCCTTCTTGGCCCTGTTCAAGTCCAGGCTTAGGATGCGATGGGCCAGGGTCAGGATGTGTTGCCCGGTAGTCTTGGCATAGCGCGGCTCAGCCAGGGCATATTGACGCATGGCGGTCATGTTGAATCCGTAGACACTCAGCCACCAGTTGCAGCGATCGTTCTTCAGCATTCGCTCCTCGGATCCCAGCAGATATAGCGAGCCCAGATCGGGCAGTATAAAGCCGCTCTTCTTCAACCAGCGATCGCGTGCCTCCAGCACCTCTAGGACCTCCGATTCGTAGAGCAGGCAGTGTCCCATCCAGTTGCACACGATGCCGTCTACCTTCTCCGGCAGCTTTATATCGGCTATGCGCCCGTGCATGACCTTTATGATCTTCTCCATGCGATTCTCTCGCACCACCAACTGCGCATAGCCGGTGACCTGTGAATAGTCCACGGCATAAACCCTTCTAGCGCCCACCTGGGCTGCCATGAGGGCCAGGGTGCCGGGTCCGCAGCAGAGCACCAGAATGCTGCGACCCTTGAAGAGATGCCGATTCTGCTGGATGGCCGTGGCAAAAAACTGCATGTGCTGTTGACCCTTCTGCCGGATACGCATATTCTCCAGATGGGCACCGTAGTCGTGCCGGAAGTCTGCCGACGTCATGCGATCCACTGTCTCCAGTTCCGGCGGTACATCTCTCGGCGGCGTGGGAATCCTTGGGCAGGATCGTACTCGCGTTTTGGGACGGCCACGTGTAGGATGATTCAGATTGGGTCTTTTTAGTACGGTTATTGGGAAAGAAACCTTAAGATTCCCAGTGGTTCCTAGATTTTCGGGAATTCTTGAAATACCATTGAGCTTTTCTAGGTTCTTAGGAGACCATTGATTTTTTGAGATTACGTTGCTCCTCTCAGAATGACCATTTTCCGTTGATTTTCCTGGATTTTTTTCAATGCTCTTCGTGGGCTTAAGACTTTGCCTTGGTTCTTCCGGATTTCTTGGCACTGGAGTAACATTATTCTGGTGCTGGGGGTCACCGGGATTTTTGGGAATTATGCCGAAGCCATTCGCCTTTTCAATGCTCTTCGAGGGCTTGATACTTTGCCTTGGTTCTTTCGGATTCCTTGGCACCTCGGTAACCTTATTCTGGTGCTGGGGGTCAGCGAGATTCCTGGTAATAATAGAAGAACTGCCGAAGAAAATGCCACGGCCACGGCCACCACTACGATTTCCACCGCCGCCCTGCCAAATTGGCCATTCGGCGTCATTTGTCGGCTTCATTTGATGGCCATTGCTGCGTTTTCCATATTCCGGAGTTGATTTCTGATCCAGTAGCGTGTGGAAATCGGCCAGACTCAATTTGATGGGCTTTTTGCGAGCTTGCGTCGCCGGACTGCCGGCTTTCACAGTTTTCGTATTCTTATTTCCAGGCATTTGCGGTAAATTTCACGATAAAAAGTTTGCAAGACCAAACAGAACGAGAGACGAGAGAGAGAAGGAAAGAAATAGCACAGTGAGGTAGATAAGGTGACGCCGAAGACATTTTCGATAGGAAGTCAATGTGTGACGTCATTTTTAAAAGCTTAGCGAATAAAAATTTGTGCATTTGAATTTGACTTGAGCCCAATGTAACTTTAAAGCCCCTCTTGAGCATAAATAAATTATAAATTGTATTATTGCTAACTTGCAGGCTTACCTTATTTTATTTACATCATGTCTTTCATACCAATTAATCGATAATAAAGTGTGACCCTGATTTGCAAGTTTATGCCAGTTTTTAAAGTCGATTGCATGACGAATAACTGATATACCAATGTGTACTATTTTGTTAAAAGTATGACGTATTTAAAATAATTAACAGTTTTACCTGGTTTTAAGAATTACAAAGAAATACGGATAGAAGTTAAAATTTCTTCACATTTATATATTTACATATATAGATTTAATTTGAATGAATAATTTTTTTTTTGCTAATTCATCGTTTTTGCTTTATTTAATAATCCAGAAACCCCCTAAATTGTATGTAAAAAATTAAATTTCCTCTACATGATTTCCACATACCAACCCCTTCTCTGCAGTGGCGACTCGCATAACTCAACATGTTCCACATTCCGTTGGCCACCTTTTTTCCTCTATGTTTCTGTGAGTATGCTATTTGTTTTTGTTTATTTATTTTTTTGCTTTATGTGTCTTAACCCCCGAGTGCCCCACCGCCTCACCTGGCGATTGATGTGTGCAAGCGAGCATGAAAGAAATGACAAATCTCTGCGCGAACAACAACAAATAATAGAGCAGCACGAATATTTTCGGCAACGGCAACGGCGACGACGTCGGCGGCCGCGGACTTTGTAAATTATACAAATATGCAAATGCAATTTTGTAAATTAAAATCTCGTAAAATTGTGTGGTCGGAGATTTGCGAGCGTGTTGGTAGGTCTGTTTCATATAATTCAATTATACAGGCACACTAATTTAGCGTATTTTCTACATAAATATGTATTTAGAATATAGTTTTCCTTAAGTTGGAATTTAAAACTAATTACTGACAGGTTAAATCTGACAAAAAGTATTCTTTTATTCGGAATAAGAGAGTTTATGTTACATATATTACGATTACGTGCCAGTTTAATTACCCTCTTAAAAAGTCCTATAAATATAAAATAAAACGTAGCCCTAAAATAAGACAAAGTAAAGAAGAACTTAACTTAAACTTAAACGAAAATTGCAATCAAAGACTACAGAATCTGTAGTGTAAGACTTCTTAGCGGGGTTTTTACAACTAATAAATATTTCTTAAAAAACTTGGAACTCTTTGGAACTTAAGGCTCAAATTGTATAAACTTGGTTAGGATTGAGACTGAGACTCTAATAAATTCCACAGAAAAACCAAAGAAAAATTAAACAAAATTCAAATTAAATTCAGGATCATGTATAAATACCTTAAAATCTGTAAACTTAACATCTTCTGTATTCAACTTGGTTTTTTATACCAGGTGTGTGTAGTTTAATTGGGACATTCGACTGTTGTATGTGTATTTTTTGCCATATCTGCTTTCTTTATTATTATTATTATGTTGTACTTTTTTTGTTGGTAATCTGAGCACCAGAAAGTATCGCATCACATTGTCTGGGGCGTCTCCTCTCGCAAACACACACACACACACCCCACCCCACCCCGCACACCCTGGGCTGCCTGTGCAAAAAATTAGGTTAAAATGTTTACTCGAGCATTGCAGACGGGATTGGCAATAACCTCATTTTCCGTCCGTGTTTCTGTGTGTGTGTGTGCCAGACTCTGACGTAAGAGAAATGTCTGCTGTTTGTTGTTGTTATTGTTGCTTTTGTTGGACTAAGCCCAGGCCATAAGTTAACATGCTTGTTCCCACTGGCTCTGCATCTGCCGCTGTTTGTTGTTGCTTATCTTTATCGTGCTCCTTTTTTATTTTCTTTTATTTTTATTATCTTTTTTTTTGGGAGCAAAGTGACATAATATTGAGGGTAAACCCTTGTTTTTGTTCTTTGTGTCCGTTTTTTATTTGCCTTTGGCCTTGTTTGAATCCTTTAAAGTTTCCGACTTTGTGTTGTTTAGTGTTTGTTTAGGCCCTTATTTTTTACCTATCCGATTTATAAAATTCCCCAGAGACTATGGAATATACAGGTGCTAGTAATATATTTTATTTTCTGATAAATGGAACCAGATGTATTGCCCTAATCGGAATTAACAGGGATGTCAAAGATGTCGCTAATAAATGTATTTAACATTTTGTAGCATACTTTGTGGCTAGTTTTCATTTTATTTCAAATCAACAGCGATTTAAACTATCGGTTATTAAATGTGTAATTTACATTTTGGAAAGTTAAATCGCTAAAAACTATCCTAAAGAGATCCAAGCTAAATATTTCCATAAACCCCAATTTAGGTCTAAAAAAATTTACAACTTTCCGAAAAATTCCACAACAGGAACAGCCATGTGTGTGCGTGTGTTTCTTTCTTCCTCTGCATCTCCCTTTCGCTCACTCGCGCTTGTATGTAATTCTAATTAATTTATGCATGTCTGCGTCTGGTGCGTGCGTCTGGCATAGATAACGGTTTTAATGAAAGCCCGTTTCGCTCTCACACGTCCTAATGTTAACGTTGCTAATGTTAACGCCTACAGAGCTAGGCAAGCACGTGTGTGTGCGCAGAAATTCGCACACAAACACACACAAAGGCACATGCGAGCGCACATTTTAATAATCAATTTGAATTATTCATTGGCTAACGGCGGCAAATAAAATTCGATTAAAACACAACGCCGCTGCCAGCGTCGCTCTGCTTCGCCTAAACGCCTTGGGTTATTAGCGGCAATTGTGTTTCGCATTTCCCGGCACCGCCGTCGCTGTCTTACAGCCGCCCAGCAAAGCCAATTCCCGCCCACGCACTTGTCTCCACTGTTTCCACATCCACATCCATTTCCATTTCCATCCGCATCTTGGTATTCTAAATGACGTGCGGAGGGTAGGGGGATCAGAGTGGCCGAACAATGTCGAACGAAACATTCATTAATTATGTTCTCATCACGGTAATAACCCGAATAGGTGAAATATCTGGATAGTACTAGTGAATTATCAAATATTTTGAGAAAGGATACTGATGAGGAACTGGCCTATCTTCCAAAACATGTGTATTTTGCAAGGTATTTATGGGTTTATGTCAGAAAGTTCAGATTTAGATTTATTTTGTTAAATAGCGAGTCTTATAATTCTTTAAGAATATTTTGAGAAAGGATACTGATGAAATAAGTTGTCTGTTTGTTAAAAAGTGTGTGTATGCAAGTGGGCATACAATATTTGTGAAATTCTGTTAAAACTACACTTTTAGATACATTTGGCCAATTACCCAGTTTGAAATATCAGTTTTCTAAGTTTCTTAAACATTTCAAGTTATGTGTGTAATAATAGTGAGAACTGTATAACTAGGGTTTAAGTGTGAACAATGTATAATAGGATAATAAGGAAAACTATTAAAATAATAAATGGTCACACTGAAATGAATTACTTCCGGTAGAGACAATAAGCTGAAAGCACGTAATTAACAAGAGCTTAAATAATCTTTATTAATAAGGCTGATCAGGCTTATTACAATGTGTATCTATTTTTTTTATATTAATACTTAAGAAACCTCTTAAGTAGTACCCACTGTACCTGCTGTGCTTCATTCATAATGCTTGCCTTTTGCGTGGGCAAATTAAACACAAGAGAGGAAAAAAAAAAGGTAATATGAAACAAGATTCTAGCTGTTGGAGAAAAATGAGCAAATGCGCACTGGAAGATGTCAGCAAAGCGAGTAACAATTTGTCAAAGTTGCCGACTTTAATCTTTTGTAATGGGCGGCACGGCGGCACTCCCCCTCTACCTGCCTGCCTCCTCCTCCTCCTCGTTGGGAAATCTTAAAACCACAATCTGAAAAGCCGCCTTAACAACTTTGGCCCAATGAGCTCACGGACGAGAATCCACCAAAATCGCACGTGTGTGTGGGCAGCGTTTGTTTTGTGAAGAGTGTCTTCTTGTGTCGTTAAAGTAAATCGTAGAGCTTCAAGGTTATTGCCGGTGTCTAGTGGAGATTCAATGAGCAAATATCCCGGTATATAAGGCCGGGAAAGACTTGAAGATACCCCTTGAAAAGGGAGCTTCATCCAGGCTTATTAACTTATTAACAATATTTGATTAATAATATATGTATGACCAATTACCCAGCATAAATTTCTCGTCTCAGTGACTAGACACAAAAGCTAGTATTAATTTACAGAAAGTATTTGAGAATGCTACTAGGTTAAACCTGATTTAAAACTAACTTTATCTTTCAGTTAAACTTAACTGTCATAGGTTAATTATATGTGACGGATTTCCCAGCATAAACGCCTAGTTATGCATTAGCACGAGTTATCAGAACTATTTTGAACTTGAACTCAGGTTAAATATGACTATATCTGCCATTAAGAGTGTACATATTGTATTACTTCTTGGAAGCCAGCAACAGAATGCGAAGTTCTAATAAACTATTATTATTTTAGAGTACAAACTTGACTATATCTAAATATTTCCAGGGACTTGCTACACTGCTGGTATGATTTCCTTTGTTTTCAAAGATGCTCTTTAAAGTGGGAAACTCTTCCAAAATATGTATTTTGTGGGTATGCCTTGTACACTCATTAAATATCGTATATAAATATAGAAAGCATTTTAAGGGAGGCAGCCAAGTAGACAAAGCAAGAGGCGCTGATGGAGAAATTGAATTTGTCTTGGCCATTATAATAAAGACGTATAAAATTGCCAGACGCCAAATGGATTCCCCAATTCTGGATCTTGTTCTTATTCCTTTTAGGTTTCTCTGCTTTTGCGGAGTGATAAAAATTGAATGCCAAATGAGAGACTGGAATACTGAGAGACACAGACACAGACAGACAAAGAGAGGGAGAATGAGAGAGAGAGCGAAAAAGGACGTGCTGTGCATCGAGACAGCATTGCATAACAGCCGGCGTACACACGCAGAAAAGGGGGGGCTGTGAGATGGCGGCATAAATGGGCATAGGCGCAGTTACATAAGACTTTTTGCGTTGGCGGCGACGAAAGCAATTTAAGCATGTCTGCAACGTAGCTCGACCGCCCACTTTTTCCAGCTCTGTTGCTTCAAGGACCTTTCCTGCTCCTTTCATCCACTTCTCCCACTCCTTCTGTCTACGCCTCTGTCGCTCTTCGTTTTTCGCAAAAAGGGAATGCATGGAATATATTGGCAAAGGCGAGGGCGAAGGAAAAGAAAGAAAAAAGATGAAAAAAGGAAACTTTCGACACGTGTCTCCCTGCTGCCATTCCCCTTTGCGGCTACACAGTGGGAAAAAGTGCCAAGGCTAGCGTTGATTGATTGATGTATTGATTAAAAGCCCTTTTAAATAGGTCAGACGCCTTTTAATGGACAATTTATACATCATTTGCATCCATATAAATGGGCAACACGTAAGCCAATAAAAATAGTTTCAGCTTTATTGCAAACAAAATTGCTGAGTAATTGAAAAAGCAATTATTATAGAGTGTAATTATAAAGGAAGACAAAGATCCTATTTAACCTTAGATTATGGTTAATTTTTTTAATTTTTAGACTTGATCTATACAAAACTAAGGATTGTCAGTAAAGTATTAAATCTAAGCTTTAAAACAGGACGTAAGTTTTTTCCTTTCGAGAGTGTAACGTAGATACCGACTAAGAACCCACCCAAAAAATGTTGCCACCCACCAGAACCTTTTCTTTTCGCTTTTCTTCCCGCATTTTTCTCTTCAGCTTTCTTCTAATTCTCATGTTTTTCTTTTTATGTTCGCTTGACGAGAAGGGAAGTGTGAGCAGTGAGTACTTACGGGTACAGAATGTTCCGGCTCGGTTGGCAAAAGTGTTGTTGTTTCTGTTGCTGCTGCTGCTGCTGCGTTTGTTGCTACTGCTACTGTTGCAGCTGCTGCGGCGGCGGCGACGGCTATAGCTGTCTGATCCGCTGCTGTGGAGCCCGATGTTGAGGTTGTTGTCGCCAGTGGCAGGGCCAGAGCAGAGTTGGTATCCTGTCCGATCCCAATCCCAATCCCGATCCCAGGTGACAGCACCGCGTTGTTTTTGCTGCGCCGTCGTTGCGACGAGCGACGTTTGTGACGTATCCGGCGCGTTGTTGCAGTGCCTCCTGCTGCTGCTGCTGCTGCAGATGTTGCAGTAGCTGCTGCTGTTGCTGCTGCTGCGGTCAATGTTGCTGCTGCTGCGTTGGAGGAGCGGCGAAGGGCAATCGCGGCCACCAACACACTGCCACAGGCCAGGCACACGGATAAACTAATGGCGATTAGCAACAAGCGACCTGCAACGAGGAGAAAGTGAAAGAAAAGTGTTTAGTTTTGCGATTTCTTTTTACTTCTCTGAGTGAGCAATTTTATGGTAATTTATACAATATTTGTACAGGTTGTCACTGTTATTAATGAGGTGTTTTCTTAATGTACTTGTATTTAAATTAATATTTAAAATATTATAACATTTAAATTTCTCTTCAAATGTTATTAGGGTTTGTCTCTTTTTATTTCTCGGTGTTTTAATCAAGTTTTATTCAACTTTGACTCATATTTTTTTGATTATAATACATTTGCCGTGCTAAGTATGTTTCCTTTTATTTATTATGATGGTATTTTCCACTATGTATTATAGTTGTAGCTAACAATTATATTAAGCCTTGAATAAGCCCTTAATAGGTTACAAGTTACTTCTAAAATTCCTAAAATACGAATCAAAATGACCATTTTAATAGTATTTTCATACATAATTTTAATTGGTTTTTAATCTTGTATTTTTTTGCCTTCTTTTCCACTTACAATTTCTTGCTCCAAAATTTCCGTTTAATTTAAATAACTTATTCCCACTCACGAACGCTTTTAATTACTATAAATAAGCGAAACAAAACGAATGCGGCCCACAACCACAGCCAACCAAACAACAATGAAGGAGCAGCAAAAAAAAATACAACAAAATAAAGAGCTGGCGGCAAGAACAAGAGCAAAACCCGTGCAACTGTCGCTGGTTGTAAACGTATTCCGTAGATACAGATACGTGTTCGCTTTCGTATCTACAAGGTGCGCGACGCGTCGCCCGTTCGCCCTGTAGAAAGTCCCCGGCTACTACTGTCACCCGTTACCCGTATATACCGATATATATACATATATAGCATATATATGTACCAGCGTCTGCGTCTAGACTAGATAGCAGACGACTTAAGTGATACAAGCACACATGCGCAATCGCATTCGAAGCGCAGTAAGTGCGAGCGAGCCAGCCAATGTAGGCGGACAGCGGCAGTTCGATAAACAAATAAGCGAAAAAAATAAATAGTTTAAAGGGTTTGATTGACACACGACAAGTACCCTGTAAAACCGGAAAGTAGGTTATATTTTTAATATTCTAAAAATATTTTAGAGTTTCAGGCTTAAATTAATAGAATAACTAAGAATTTCTGTTATTAATACAGGGAAAAATGTGTGGCTCAAGAGTGAGGGCTTCGGGCACCACTGATGTAAACCTATTTTGGATCTTATCTCATCTCAATTGATAATACAAATGTTGAATAACAAAGCCCCCAAAACAAACACAACAAAGTGGCTTAAAAATAAATAAAAATATTAATAAACTTTAGAACCATTGTAATAAAATTAAAAAGGAAACACACAGAGAATTGACAGTCACTGTTGGACCTTGCACTCTTACATTGATTGTAAAGTTAGTTATATTTTTGTAAGACTGAGCTTTCACCCAGAAATCCCCGCCGATAAAAGTCCAAGGCTATTTCTGTCGAGCACCTGTGACAAAGCCACAAATGCCGCAATTAGCAATGGGTATTAATATAGGCAAAACTATATAAACTATATGGCAAGGCGGCCACATTCCGAATCCGCCAGACGACGACGCTGCTGCGGCTGCCGCTGCCGCTGCTGATAGAACGGCAGACAGACGGAGGCCACCCGTCGCGGTCGCAGACCCTGTAACAGAGCAAATACGCTCACAGATACGTACGTAGCGCGTACGTCGAGATACAGATACAGCGCTACTGCCAGACAGAGCCCGCCGATATACTATTGAGGATATACAGATACACGCGAAAGCTTGCGCAACTAGATTTTACAACTACATATACACCCAGAAAAATTCATGGACTAAAAAGCTGCCAAATTGCCTAAAATTTTAGTCCATTTGACCTAAAACGGAAGTCGAGGCAGTTATTGCCTAAAAATTTTCCCAAATGCCATATTTTTAGGCAATAGAAACAGGCCTAAATTTTAGGCAATTTATGTCCAAAATGCCATAATCTTAGGCAATAGAAACAGGCCTAAATTCTAGGTAATTTTTGTCCTAAAACTTCATTTTTAGGCAAAATAAATCTAAAACTTGATTTTTATATAATATTGATTTTATGTTTTAATACAACCATTTAAAATAATAAATGTGTATTCCAAAATGCATACAGTACTTATTTTTACTGTTGCAGTAGGGACTTGCTACTTCCGAAGCAAAAACATATCTAAGAGTTGGCCGTTAACCGCCACTCCATGCCAGGGATGTTAGAACCAGTTGGGAATTAAATGCCCACACGCGAGAGAAAATTTTTACGCATCCCATTGCCTAAAATTTAGGCATTCCATGGACTAAAAATGAAATTCTTAGCTATGGGTTAATGCCTAAATTTTAGGCCTACAATTCCTAAAATGTATGGCCTAAAAACATGGCATTTTGGCATTATGACCCATTTTTTAGGCCATCATTGCCTAAAAAGAAATTTTTAGGCAATCAATCGCCAATTCCTAAAATTTTAGGAATTTTTTTTTTCTGGGTGTAGTGAATATATCATGACGCTCTCTGTCTGATCCGCAGCGCAATTTCATCAAGGCGAAAATGACGCAGCTATGCCTCTCTGACGAGGTGATCGCCGCCGCCGCTGAATGAAAATGAAAATATTCCAAAGCGATGACTGCTCTGGATTTGCAGCGGTAATTTATGGTTTTTAATCAAAAAGAGAAATGCGGCGAACAAAAAAACAAATAGTAATACACCGAAAAACAAAACAAACAATAAAAGAAAAAATAGAGAAGAGACAGACATGAACAAATTATACAACAAATGCCAGACAAAAGTTAATCAACTAAAATTAAAATGTACAGAGTGAAAAGGCACAAACAACGCTGCGACAGCAGCGGCAACCAATTAAAATATGTCAACAATTTCTATGACTCTTTCGCGTCTGACTTCAACTCAACCAAAGCCAAGCCAGCGGAGGCAACAAAATAATATTAACAGGTACAACACCGACAACAACAAGTGGCACTTTAGACTTTTGCGCATTCCCAGCCGCTGTCACTCGGATTCAACCATTCCGTCTCAGGTGACTCAACCTACCTGGCGGCTGGCTGTTGTCATTCGCTTTCGGTCTGCCTTTTATGGCCTTTGTTTTTTCTGATAATTATTTTGTTGCCTTTTCGGTTACCCTGTACTGTTCAGTGTTCAGAGCGTGACAAGGGTTTAAACAAATATTACCAACAAAATTCAGAAAATTAGACAAATTTCTGGCTTCGTTTTAAATTTGAATATTATTAATTTTTGTTATTAATAAAGGGAAAAATTTGTGACTCAAGAGGGAGGGCTTCGGGCACCACTGGTGTAAACCTATTTTGATCTTATTTCAGTTCATTATCTCTAAGGTTTCATTAGTATTTTTGTGATTTAGTTTCTTATCTCTAAGATTTATGTCATAAGTAATATAACCTTGAGGTTCTATGAAAGCTGATGACTAAGGCAATGTTTTTCTTGGCTAAATAAATAAACTTTAAAGCCATTTCATGATCTCACATCTTTTTTAAAGTTGTTAAAATATATTCTTTTTCATATAACCAACTAAAAAACATATTAACAGTAATTATTTGTAAATACCAAAGTTATTAAAATATTTAATATTTATTTTTGAGGCATTTATAAATAAAAAACCTATTGTCCGATGGTATTCAGACTTAAGAGGTATTTAAGCGTCTAGTTACACCCCGTACATTATCGTAGTTTCCTTTTTTTTTAATTGTGCCGCTCGTTTCGGCTTGTTGCAATTATTTTTATCGCAGGTGAAATGATTGAGCACGTCTGGGGACTTCGTTTACGTCTGGAGTCGCGCACATGTACATATACTATATACTATATACTATATACATATATGCAGTTAGACAAATCACCTGATACCCTATAAAAACTGGCCAGACGAAAGAGAAGGGAATACCTGGCAACAGTTCAAAACCGATCGTCGGTCCTCGTTTGTATTTATTTGATTGAACCTCTGACGCACGTGTGCCAACCGCCAACCGCCAGCCGCCAACCGTCAACAGGCAACTATTGAAAAAAGTGCTAAAATAATTGAGCGAATACAGATTCAATATTTGAATTGATCACACCAGACGCAAATCGCAAATAGCAAATGGCAAATAGCAAATAGCAAACGGCAAACGGCAAATAGGCAGACCTCGCACCCGGCCAAACCGCATTAAAGCGACGCCGAAGCAGCAAGACAGACAGATCAGACAGTTGGCTAACACTTTCCGAGACCGAGATCCATAGTCGCTACCAAAACGGCTTTCATGGCTATTTTTATAGTGGAACGGACATTGAACGGACGACAGTGGGCAAAGCTTACGAATGGGGTTCGGATTGGATGGTGGGGAAACTTGTTTTTAAATCTCTTTCTTCATATATGCATATCTATATATTTTTCCCCACGAAAAAGGTTCCTTGACCGCGGCGGGATAATGCCTCTATATATACAATAATCAAGCCTCTGCCTTGATCTCCCCTTAATTTTTTTCGGGGTGACAATTGCATTTGATTAAGTGAGCGCCGCAAAAGAAGATCACTTTCGATCAACTTTCCTTCCTTCGCTCTCAGTGCGCACAACCACAAAGGTTATTAATTCAATGATTATGATCACCGCGCTAATGACAGTCAAGTGCAGGCAGCACTTGATCCCACACCCCGAAAGCCCGCTACACTGGCCGAAATACGCAATGCCAATGACACCTTGATTGGGTGTCAAGGTTGTGCGAGCGAGGATTGTCGTCGCATTCTCCGCGGGTACATCATAAACTAACTAAAGGCATTATCATAAGCTTTTTTAACAATCATAATACATTGAGGTGACATTGAACTTGAAATATCAAATGGAATTGTGTGTTGTGCCTTTGTCACTGGACGTTTAGATTTTCTCGGTGCCTTGTGATGATGTTTGCTGATATTTTTGATGCAATTTAAAGGCGAGATATAGCCTTATTCTGAAGAGGGGATTAATAGAGAAAGTGTTTTGAAAAGTATCATAGCTGGAAAACTACAAAGAATAAAGTAAGAATGTAATAACAAGAAAATGTACTTTAATAACTTTAAATCTCCTATATCTTTTCGTTTATGAACTTAAAAACTCTGTGGAACTAAAACTGGTTCAAGCCACTTTAATGGAGAACACGTTCGTAAACTAACAACCATAATAAAGGTTTCGTGATGACATTGAACTTGGAAATTCAATTGAAAACTATCTTCGTTGCTCACTAAGCTTAAATATATTTGTATGTTATTTAAGTGCAAGATTTAGCCTTGGTTTTGAAGGGAATTTTAAAGCCAAATATAGGAAGTACAACAAACAGCATCATCAGCTGACGTCAGCTTCGTCTGCATTCGGTTTTGTATATATTTCTGTTTTGTGCTGATCTGTTTTTTTTTTGGCAAGAATTTCTGTCTAGTTTGTGCAGAAAAATATTACAATGTTGTCTGGCGCAGAAGATGAAAAGTCGGAAAGGCCTCTCGTTGGCAAACCTCTCTCTCTCCCTTTGGCCCTCTTTTTCCTTCCCCATTTTTGATTCCCCCGGTGAGAGGCCAACCCTTTTTTTATTTTTGCATTTTTTGTTTGCAGCTAGACTGCGCACAGCAACAGACAGAGTAAAAAAAAAACAGAGGCAATGGAAAGGGGCAGGGAATGCAAATGAATGAGCAAAATGCAAAGAAGCAAAGGCAGAGGAAAAAATAAAACTGAAACAAACCGCAGACAGCGGCGTCGACCTCGCCCAGGCAGCAGGCAGCAGCGTTTTTCTCATCATGATGATGATGATGATGATGACGATGTCGTTTGACCTTTAAGCGAAGCGAGTGCATTCCACCAACAACAACCTGGCAAAGAGAATCCCCTTTTGGCGTCTGGGACTTCTCTGGATTTTTTTTTATTGTAATTTAAATTTTTCATAATTCACAAACGCAATTTAATTAATGGGAAAGGAAATCACGTGGCAAGTTGTGCCAACCCCTCGTATGCGCAATAATTCAGTTCGGTTACGTATACGCAGTGTATGGCATTTTCTTAGCTGTGTTTGCGATTTCATCATCTTTTCACAGCGTCGGCTCGAGTGACTTGATAATAAGTAGACAAATTCTTGCTGCATTAGAGGCATTCGAGCAGGATTTGGTTTATAATTAGGCTAATTGTACGCGTGACTGCAACAATGTTAGAATAAGCTACGATTTCTGTGCAGTTTTTGTTTAAATAGTTATGAAAAATGTCTAAGATACAGTAAAGACCACTTAAAGTCTTTGAATTTCACAGAAATCTCAAGGAAATAAGGCAAATATCAAACATAATAAAACTTCATCAACTACAAAGTGCTTTTTCACTTCTTTTATACATGTTTTGTCAAGCTCCTGTTATCTTTGAATCCTAAAACCTTTATGCGGATATCCTTTTGATCTAATAAAAGCAATTTATGAATTATTCTGTTTACCTTTTCCCCAGTCTCACTCAAAGTATCTAACTATAATCTCCTGTGCTTCTTGGTCCCCTCCTTGGCTTATTGCAACATTGTGTCATACTTTTTGTTGATTCTGTCTTTCTGTTTATTTGCCGATTGGTTTTTTTCCCCATTTGGACTTGTCGTCGGCATCGGGGGCCCACTTCCGCCACCTTCCTCGCCGCCCCAGAAATTGATGTTGATGTAGACTTTTGGTCTGTTTGCAGATGACGATGGCTGCGACGATGATGATAATGATGATGGCTCTGGCTTGGCGCTGGCCTGCAAATATTGACAGAGGCTTCGAAATATTACGCAAAACAACAAAAAATTGCTGTCTGCTGCCTCCTAGGGAGATTCACATGTTCTTGTCCATTCTTCCACTTATTTTCTATTTTTCTTCGTTTTATTTTTTATTTCTTTGCACTATGGACTCCTCATCGCTTTTTTCCCCCTCCGCTTGCCTGCGGCCAATGACTCATTGACCTGGTTTAGGTTCCCTCTGTCTAGATTTTGTAGTTCCCCGGCGCAAAAACTGGGTTAGTGGGCGTGTCGCAAAAGGGGGGGCGGCACTCAGACCGAAAAAACTAGTTCATGTATGGAGGAGGGGCGGAGGGAGGGAACGGCTTTGCCTTTTAGGCCCTTTTGCCCCGAACAATAGAGAATATATATCCTCGACGAGTAGCAAATGTTTCCAACGCCACCCCTATATTAACTGTGGCAGCTCTGCTGGTGTTTTGCAACACTGTCATCGCTCCAGTTACTTGTACGGCATTTTGCATGGCGTATACGTAATGCCATCGATTACTCATACGCCACGGGTGGCAGGGAGGCTAAGGAACTTAAAAAAATATTTATTTTTTTTAGCATTTACAATGAGTAGATGACTCACTTTTTATCAGGTAAACCTATATAGGAATAGCTCCCTGCAATTGCGTTGTGCACAAAAGTCATCACCGTTGCATTACTGCAACTGTGTCTACAGATAAGCCCCAACAATTTTAATTAACTTTTTGCGAAATTTATAGCCATAATCGGGCTTCAACTTTAAACTTTCTTCAATCAATCAATCAGGCCCCATTCATCGTCCTGTCACCCTGATGGTTACTGGCATTTATTCTCCCTACTTTTATTTATGGTTCGTTGCTGTTATATATATTTTATTTTTCCTTTTTTCCCCTCCGTTTTCTGCTTTTATCTATCGGCTATCACAAATGCAGGCGTGCAAATTGATATCAGCGCGTGTAGCTAATTTATAATTTTCAAATGTGCAAAAGCTCCGGGCAGCGTCCAGCGCTTTATATATAGACGTTGGTTTAGTTTCCGATTTTGGCCAAACAAAATGATTAGTGAAAGCCTATTAATGGTTTTTAAATAACATTAATTGATTGATAATGTCGCAATTTTCGAGGGATTTTCTATGTTATATACCTGAATCGTATACGAATTTCTGGCATCAATGGATGGTTGATTGTGTGTGTGTGCGAGTGTATATATCAGATTAGTTGGCCACGAAAACAATAAAGCTCATTAATCGCCAGTTCGTTAATCACCAGTTCGTTCCCGTCTGGAATTTAGTATTATTTCTCATGATTCAGTGGCAGACAAACGGAGGCAAGTTTAATTATATGTTTGCCAAAAAATTCTCTGTAATTACGTTGTCTGGGTCGTTAAAATATACTATATTAATCGTATACGAGGGAAATGGAATATGCTTAAAACTATGACTGATTCTCATAACCTATATTTCTTTAATAAATAATTACGAAAGGAATTTTAAAATAAATTAGTTTAACATCATTTCTGTTTCTTTTCTGATGCTAAACTTGATTTAAAATAGAAACTGGTAACATAATTCTACTTAAAACACATTTTTTATGCTTTTAGAAACGGCCTAACCATGTTCTAAAAATAAATTTAATAGGATTTCCTATTAGAAAGACATTTGCTCCTTTTTTTTTTGTATCTTCTTTTACCTTATTGGCAAACTTTTATAGTCAAGTTTCCTGACTCTTGCTGGGTCTCCCAGGCAATCGATTTTTCTTACAAGTAAATAAAACAAAAGCCGCGACAAGCGTCGGTCGTCGGCGCTTCCGCTTTGAAGTCTCTCCCTCTATTGTAATTCAAGTCGTTTTGCCCAAACTCGGCAGCACTTCAGAGAGATGAAAGCCAAGAGGGGTTTGTGTGTGAGCGCTGGTACACACAGGAAAAATTGGATCACCCATAGAAACTGATACCTTATAAATGGTTTATAACTCATATATCAGTTTGCACATATTGCCTGCTCCTTGTTGAATAAAAAACGTTTCATTTTCTTGGTGAAAACTTTAGCTTCTCCTTTAATTAGTTGCTAGACAGATCAGCAACTTGGAATTTCGATCTATTTGTGCTAATTGCATTTCATTGAAATTAATGTTGGCGCGTCTCTCTTCGAGCAGGGTCAACTCATTTATAAGAAAAAGCAACAGCAAACAATACGAAGAAACAAAAGAGGCGGAAGGTGGAGCTAGTTTATCTGTCTAAATGTTGCAAGACCATAAATTTCTCGCAACAACAAAAGTTAAAATGCCAGACGCCGACTCTGCAATTTCTTGTTTTTCTCTCTGCTCTGCTCTGCTCTTCTTTTTTTTTGTTTTAATTGTATTTCGTTAGTTGCGCTGCATCCCCGCGGAACAAAAACATTTGACAATGTTTTCAATTTTATTTTTAAACGAATTTTCGTTCCTTTTACTTGTCTTGTTGTTTTTAGCATGACGCGACAATTTGTCTGTCTATTTTTACCGGGCCTTTGTCCGTCTCGCTCTCTGTTTAGCTTGGTCCGCAAAATTGTGTCCGACATTTCGGCTGCTGAACAAAATAACATTTTTTTATCTATACATTTTACACCCCACAGCAGTCTGCCGAAAAGAACCACCTCAGAGATCATTCATCTGGCCAAAACACAAGAAAAAAAATTGTTTTTCGAGGCCTATATGAGACAGTTTCCCTCTTTCTTATTCTCTCCTCTTTGCCAGACATAAAAATAAATTTTTGCGGAATTTTATTTTGATTTTTTATGAGCAAAACAAAAAGAACAACAAATTGCCGCTCTTTTATTTTTTTTGTGCGTCGGTCGGTCGGTCTCTTTTGCAATTTGAAATTCAAATTTTAACATTCTGACTGCTAGTTTGGTTTTTGGTCTCTAGCACGTGGAATTTTATTTGGTGTGGCAAATGGCAAAGCCCTCAAATCCCCGGTTTTCCCCCGGCTCCCCCTGCTGCCTGTCTGCAACTATTATCAGCAGACATGTACTATTTTTTTTTTGTAGCGCTTGTGATTCCATTTGTAATCGCTCATTGATTCAGAGTTCCGAGTTTCCGCTGCACGTGTGGGCTTGATTCGAATTGATTTCGATTCCATATCGATTCGTAATGGAACCAGACATTAAAATGCATATATATGTATGTATAATATATATGGACGGGGCCACTATGACGCCATGGTGCGATTATGGATGGGTCTTTAGTGCTTTTGTGTCGGTGTCGGCGCTTTGAAGGGATTTCCTTTCCCAGAAAATTATGATGGGCTTTAATTGCTGTCTACGAGCCAGGCAGCCAACCTGAAACTAATGCTAAAACTAAAACTCATTTCCCGTCAGACAGACAAATAATCTTACGTAATATCAGGCGGAAGATAAATATTTGACCTACATTTTCACATGGGGAGTGTGCGAGTGCGAGTGCGAGCGACCGAAAACATTCAAGCAGGAAGTTTCAGCAGGACACAGACACTCTGACACATAAAATTTTGCCTGCTTCACACGCGAAACGCAAATAAATCATTGATGAAGTCCCCGCACACACACACACTCCGGCTCAAACACACACACACACTCTGGGGTAGTAGCTCCAAGTCTTGGGTTCGTGTCTGATGGAAATGTAGGCCACAGGCAGCCAGTGGCCCCTAAGCTCAACTCGAGGGGCGTAACCAAGCCAAAAATTATGTATAGAGACACAGAAAACAATTACAGACAATTCTTTAAAGAAATATCCATAAAATACTATTATTTGAATTGTATAAAAAATATTGCCTACTTTTTGGCGGATACTTGAAGCTTATATTCGAGGAATCATTTATAAAAATGCAGTTGCCTTCCATGGATGCCACATAAATCGTTTAAAGATGTAATAACAATAGAATGTTTATTAAATTAACTTAAAATCAATGAATTGACAATTAATTTTATACTTAAAATATTTTATAGCCCACTTTTGGGCACCTTTTTTATTTATTTTAATTCCAATCCTATTTCAATTTATAATAGAAATTCTTTAGACGGAAAGAAATTATTCTTAATTATTTAATTTGCCAATGGACATCATGTGCAATTTGTAAATCATTTCCGAAATTATTTCAAATTAAAATTAATCCATTTTGACACAAAAACCCCCTGAAAAATTACCACAATTTGATGTAAGTTTTGTGCTCTGTGTACGAGCAGAAAGAGTAGAAACCCAAGAATGTGGCTTAGCTTTTCGGGGTCTGCTGATTGTCGAGACATATTTCCAAGAAGCAAAGGAGTTTTTGCTGTTCTCGTTGCTGCTTCTTCTTCAGCTATCGTGCTATTGTGTGTTGTGTGTGGCAGAAGCAGAATACAAAAAAAAACGAGAAAGAAAGCTAACTTCGGTAAACCGAAGTTTTTATAACCTTGCAGTCTGCAATTGAATCATTGAAAATCGATTCATTTTGGTAATGTAAAAAAAAATGTCAAATTATGTAAATTTTACATTGTACATGTAGAATTTTACATTTTCATATAAATCGACCGATCCCTTCTATGGCAGCTATATGATATAGTTGTCCGATCTTAATGAAATTAAAACCGTAATTCTAGAACTATAAAAAGCGACTATATCTCGAAATTTATAAAAATTCGTTGAAAAACAGAGAAATTAAACATTTTTGTACATTAATTTCGCCATCATTCCTATGGCAGCAGTGGTCCGATTTCGGCCGTTCCGACATATATACTGCGTGCTAAAGAAATAAGACTATGCTGAAAATTTCAGCCCGATAGCTCAAAAACTGAGAGACTAGTTCGCGTAGAAACCGACAGACAGACAGACAGACGGACAGACAGACGGACAGACAGACGGACAGACAGACAGACGGACATGGCTAGATCGACTCGGCTGGTGATGCTGATCAAGAATATATATACTTTATGGGGTCTGAGATGCCTCCTTCACTGCGTTGCAAATATCATGGCAAAATTATAATACCCTCTGCAAGGGTATAAAAAATATGTGGCGAAGCGGAGCGCTGCTGTCAAGTGTCTGGGACCCTGCTGCTGCACTCTGGGATCTGCTTCACTCGCTCCTCGCAGCGCGATAGTCAGCTTCCGTTCGTTTTCTAGGCCCCACCTCGCATTTTATGAGCTTATCAGGTGGCCCCTCCTCCTCCTCCTCCACCCCTTTGGGCGACCGGCATCCGCTGGTGTCTGTCTCAACCTCCTTCCCGTCGCCATATGTATATACATATATGGCATATATAGCGTCTACACTGACCACACACAAGCTTGTGGAGTATGTGGCGTATGTGGCGTGACGTGGCACAAGTCAGGGTCGCTCTGGGTAATCGGATACTGCTCTGGCCCCAGACGTATTCCATTTCTTCTAGAAGGAGATTTTCACATATCAAGGGTATTCCCAAAAGGTTTTACTTGAGTATAGCATATAGTTTTATATTTATGTAGATAAAAAATATTAAATAAATACGAATTATAAAGTAAATTTATATTTTTAGTAGTATTCAAGGGTGAAATCTTTAACTAATCTCTCCCTAAGAACTATAAAACTATTCTCTGAATAAATAGAATCATTTTTAAAATAATTATTCTCAATTTTATACAAAATGGAGTTAATATCAACTTGAGAATTTCTTATATCAAAATACTCGGAAAAGTTCCTTAAAATTTAACAAAATAGGTCATAATTTTATCACAATTTTCTGAGCGCAATATTTTTATTTTTAAGATCAACTTGGGAATTTCCCTTATCAATATATATGCTAATTTCATGACAAACTTCACATTCCTACACTTACAAAACATACAAGCTTGCCAATTTAGATTTATAATCAGCGAAATACAATTTGTTGATTATTCCCTCGACTTATCTCGGCTGACAAATTCTTGTGTCGATTTTGCTTCGGTCTGACTTGCCATATTTGCAAATCATTGTAACGCCTACACGCGCCCCAAGCCACACATTCAAGAAGTGTATATAGAGAGAGATATTATATAAAGAGATCGAATCCGATTTTTGATTTACCAGCTTGAGAGAAATATTTTGAATTTGTGATATAATCGTTGGAGCGACCCAGTTTTTGTTTTGCTCTCCCGGTTTACCCATATTTCTCTAAGCCGCTTATTTTTTAATTTCACTTTTGCAATTAGCCTTTTTCCTTTTTTTGCCTAATCTGCTGCTGACTAATCTGACTTGTCTCCCGCCTCATTTTCTCTATCTCTGTCGCCGCCGAGAGTCTCGGGCCTCGAGCCTCGAGTCTCGAGTCCCACAATATGAACTTTTCAGCTGGACTCTTGAGACGTCCCCCCAAACAATCAGGCAAAGACCGCATGTCAATCGATTAGCGATTTCGCTGACTGTCTGTCCGGTTCGGAAATATCATATTTTTTGTAAAGACTTTGTTTTTGTATTTCTTTTTTGAATGAACAAAGCCCCGCGAAGCTGATAAGATGCGGTGGGATTGTGTTTAGACTTTAGACAAAAGAAAGCCCCCAAGATTCCAGATATTTCGTTTGGCAGAAACTAACTGAAATTAGCATCATTAGGCAGACATCGCGGCGTTGATGGGTGAAAATGTATGCAGTGGCAAAAGCCTCGGCGGATATGAAAAAATTTGGCCAGAGCTTGCGGAGATAACCCAGGCAGCGGAGCGAAGAAACTCGGATCAAAAAAATATACAAAACTTCGCATATAATACAGATGTCTGTAGAAAAGTCGCCAACGAAAACAATGGAAAAAAAAGCAACGACGACGACAAATGGCAAAAAAGAATCAAACCAAAACGAAACGAAACGACAAAAAAAAGTAGTAACAACAATCGGGAGAAACAGTAAAAACGAAGCGAAATAAAACAACAAATTTCAGACTTCGACCCAGACGAGCGACCGATTCCGATTGGAATGAACTGATGACTATATGCGAGTATGTGCGTTTGTTTCCAGTCGCCGGCTTCGCCGCTCGCAGCTGTGTGTGTAAACTTGATTATGAACTCTAATGATTCGCTCGCTTTTGCAGGGTACAATAAATAATAAAATGGGGGAATCTATGGCGCTGCGGGGTATGCCCAACTTACCATTAAAATAATACTATAATATTTGAAATTAAATGGAATTACAGGGCACAGGCCCAGTTAAGCCTCTTAGAGAGATTATATTAATGTTATCTTGTCTGGATGATGAGTAAGCGAGTCTTCAAGGAAGTTAAAGCAACATTCTCGGGAATTTTCAGCCTTAATCATGGTTTAAGGCTTGTAATAAGATTTTTGAAAATGGGTTTCCTGTTTTTAGAGTTCTAAAAGGTTTCCTAGTTTGAAGAATGCCAATATCACACCATATAAATTTTATACTGGCTTTTGTTTTCATTAATTATTCTGTTAAAGTTTTACATATATAAAATCCTTATAAAATCCACTATAGAGTAAACCAGATCCCCTAAGCAGCCTTAGGAAAGTTATTAATCAATTAAAATTTTACTCTTTTATAGCTCTTGAATAAACTATTCTCTTCCAGACAATTTATGTTTATATTCCAAGACTCCAACATAGAGAAAACCGTAAACCTACATATATGTAGGTATATTAACCAACGATTAATTCAACTATTTTTGGGGGTCAGTCAATGACCAGACGGCAACACGTGATTATCTGGCGGGTCAGCATCTCGCTGGCGATTTCTTATCGAAGGAACTGGGATCATCCCTCAATCAGTCGCCGCCCGGCTGCATTGGGGGTGATTCCCGGCCCCCTTGAACCCCTACAGACCGCCACCCCCCTTTCACTGCTCCACTGCAGCACTAAAAATGACCTTGGGGAATGTTGTCGCTCGCCGTTCGTCAGTTGCTGTCCGCTCTCTAATCTCATGCTCGCTTGCTGTGTGTAGTGTGGCTGCGGTGGTGTTACTGGGTGTTGCTGTGTGTGGTGGTGCACTTCAAGAAATAGTGAATATTTTATAAAGAATTTAAATTTCAATTAAAACTACAAAATACTAACGTTTTAATTAATTTAAATGTTGATTAAAACGGCAAAATACTAACTGTTTTCTATGAATTAAAATTCATTAAAAAGGAATAAGTCCACAGAAAGTAATAGTGTTTTCATTTTCCCTTAAAGCTGTCTAAATATTTACTTTAACAAGTACTACTTCCTGTCTTAAATTCATTTTGTAACGGAATTTGAAAACCTCTTGAGTTTTCTATTGCAATAAATTAGATTTGCGGATTTTACTGAGATTTAGGTGTTAAAATAGTTAAGAAATATTTATTTACACTTAAATTTCTTGTCAAAAAATAGAATTACTTTAATCTGTGTAGAAAAAAATGGTTTAAAAAATCTAAAAAGAGTTCAAAGCAATAATATTTTATTATAAAACCAAGAAAATACTTTTAAAAATTCAAACTACTTCTAGTTATAGTTCTTAATTCGAGTTTCAGGCATTTTCTTTAGTGTGGTTGCTGCTGCTGCGCTGTTTTCAGTGGTGGCGGTCATGTGGGTGGCGCGGGAAGTGTTGTTGACGTCGATGCCCGGACAGGTGCTCAAGTCCATGGGTAGCACAGGTATCTCTGTCTGTATATTGTGAGCGCCCGCCCGCCCGCTTTAATGGTGTTGGGGTCTTTGATACAAAAACGTTCCACTGATAAGACCGGCTGTCGCCTTACCCCCTCTGCACCTTTCTCTCTGGGCCGCCGCCAGAAGCCAAAGAAGCGACGCAGAAGCGTGTAGAAGAACCAGACCAGACGCTTGATAAGCGGCCATGGGGCGTATGAGCGATATATATGTATATTATATACCAAACATATATATGGCAAAAACAAAAGACCTTGATTTGGCCCTACATGCATGTATGGGTGTGTGTCGTCAGCTGCTTAATTAGCTTTCGATTAATTCACTGGTCAATCGAGCTCCGGTCGCTGCCGGTTCGTGATTTTCTCATGAACTTTTAATTAAAAATTTCCTATTATTTTATTTACTCAAAAATATGTTTTTGGCCGCAAATATTTGGCATTTCTTGAAAGGTTGAAAGGATGGTCGACTTGACTTAACAAAAAAACAATAACCACTTTAATGGCCAGTCGTAAAGATGCTGCGGAATGTGCAGGACAAGCAAAAGTGGGCGAAAAAGTGAGTCAAATTTTCCGTGGCAGCATACGAGGCGTATGCGTAACATTCTTATGCTCAAAGGAAGGGGAGGGCAGGGAAGAAGGGGGGAACACCTAGGTGGGAGGTGGAGGCCAGGTGTATTCGTAAAGGTAAACCAAAGACGACAAAAACGACGAGAACTCTTCTACTTTTATGTGCGCGAGTGTGGGAATTCCGACAGTTGGGGGAGAAGTAATAGAATCACCAAAGGGGTCTTTTCTTTATTTAAATATTCTGAAATAAATATATATTATACAATATTTAACATAAAAACCTAGAACCATAATTTGTATAAACAAAACTTTAAGCGTTTTTTTTTAATTTCCTGTTAAGTCTTGACTTGTTCATGTTTTTTTAGGTTTAAAACTAATTAAAATTACTTGGCTTGGAAATTACAAGAAACGAGAAAGAAAGCTAACTTCGGTAAACCGAAGTTTATATACCCTTGCAGTCAGCAATTGGATCATTGAAAATCGATCCAATTTGGTAATGTAAAAAAAAATGTCAAATTATGTAAATTTTGTAAATTTTACATTTTACATGTAGAATTTTACATTTTCATATAAATCGACCGATCCCTTCTATGGCAGCTATATGATATAGTTGTCCGATCTTAATGAAATTAAAACCGTAATTCTAGAACTATAAAAAACGACTATATCTCGAAATTTATAGAAATTCGTTGAAAAACAGAGAAATTAAAAATTTTTGTACATTAATTTCGCCATCATTCCTATGGCAGCTATAGGATACAGTGGTCCGATTTCGGCCGTTCCGACATATATA
>VNJW01004988.1:0-28582 GCA_008042615.1 Drosophila auraria | reverse complement strand
AGAAATTCGTTGAAAAACAGAGAAGTTAAAATTTTTTTTACATTAATTTCGCCATCATTCCTATGGCAGCTATAGGATATAGTAGTCCGATTTCGGCCGTTCCGACATATATACTGCGTGCTAAAGAAATAAGACTATGCTGAAAATTTCAGCCCGATAGCTCAAAAACTGAGAGACTAGTTCGCGTAGAAACCGACAGACGGACAGACAGACGGACAGACAGACGGACAGACAGACGGACAGACAGACGGACAGACAGACAGACGGACATGGCTAGATCGACTCGGCTGGTGATGCTGATCAAGAATATATATACTTTATGGGGTCGGAGATGCCTCCTTCACTGCGTTGCAAATATCATGGCAAAATTATAATACCCTCTGCAAGGGTATAAAAATTATTCAAAATTCATATTATATTTGACAAGTATATCCATTAAATATTTTATTATTTTGTATTATTATTATATTTTTTAATTAACATTCAACTTAAATATTTTCTTTATAAAAATCACTTTAAAGTAATTTGATCTAGCTTAGGCCGAACTAATTCGGTTTCGTTTAAAAAGCTTTTACGCACTCGCCTCAACTTTCAATTAAACTCGAGTGATAATGCGAAATGAAAAAAGGAGGATTCGTTCCGCCAGGACACACTCGCACACACACTCTTGCAGGCGGGAACGCCATTGTTCCTCGCACAGGCACAGACACAGACACAGGCACAAGCTGAGATACGAATACAGTGAGGCATCGCTTACCTGCCATTGTGAGTGATCGAACGGAGAATAAGGGCGGAGCGTAAATGGCAACAGTTGCCGCTAAATGGTGACCAAATGGCCGGAGCCGGAGAGACTCGAGGCAAACAACCCTCGAATTAGCCCTTAGGGGTGGGTGAACCCATGGAACTCGTAAAGAACCAACCCTCGACCGGGTTCTTGAGGTATATAAGGGCAGGGTGCGGGCCCAGCAGCCAGACAGTCTCGCACCGTCAGCGATCGTGTTCAGTTGTAGCTCAAGTAGATCTATCTCTCCGAAAACCCAAAAAAAAAAATCACCCAAGATGTCACGCTCATTCCTTATGGATTCCCTGCTCAGCGATCGGCCAAATTTGAAGAAGGAATCGGCTGGAAGTCCCTCCACCTCCACCGCCGCTGCCGTGGCCGCGGCTGCCATGTTGCCTTCGATTCCCATGCTCCCGTATCCGGCCAGCTACGTGGGCAGCTACCTCTTCTCCCTGGGCATCCAGCAGCAGCAGCAGGCCGCCGCAGCAGCTGCCCTCCAGCAGCAGCATCAGCAGACGCTGCACTCCAGTGCCAGCTCCAGCTCCAGCCCCACCTCGCTGTATCACCCATACGCCCAGTTGTTCGCCAGCAAGCGCAAGTCCAGCGGCTTTGCCAACTACGAGAGCTGTTATCCTTCACCGCCGCTCTCCGCCAATCCCAACAGCAGCCAGGCCCAGCAGCTGCCACTGCACAGCCTCTACGGAGCTCCCGGTGTCCATGGACTGCCTCTGCCCGAACCCGGCAGCTTCTGCACCTCGCCGTCGGCCTCGTCGTCCGCCTCCCAGGATTATGCCAACAACTTCGATGAGCCGCATGGTAAGCGCTTCAAGCACGAGTCCTCCTGCTCGCCCAACAGCTCGCCGCTCAAGGTGCCTTTATCTGGCGCCGTTCCGGATATCACGCCCCTGATCAGCGACTATGCTGACTCCAGCAAGAGGATCCGCACTGCCTTTACCAGCACCCAGCTCCTGGAACTGGAGCGGGAGTTCTCGCACAACGCTTACCTTTCCCGGCTCCGACGTATTGAGATTGCCAACCGGCTGCGACTCTCCGAGAAGCAGGTGAAGATCTGGTTCCAGAACCGACGGGTCAAGCAGAAGAAGGGCGGCTCCGAGAGTCCCACATTCAATCTGTCCAGCAACTCTGGCGGCGCCAGCAGTCCCCAGACATCACCGGTGTCATCGCATCAGGCCAAGGTCCAGGAGGTGAAGGTGGAGGCGTAATCGATGGAAAGATGTGAACAATTGTACAGTAGAACTTAGTCTGTTGTTAGATTAATATACTTAATGTTTAAGGCAAATAAATTTAAATCAAAAATATATAAAATCCTATTTAATTATTTTAATAAATAAATATAATAATAGTGACGACTTCTGATAAAAGAAACCCTACAACTCTAGATTCGATTACGAATTTAGTTGCAACTCTTAAATCGAAACTCGTCTCATCTCTAGCAGGCCTGAAAATCTTTCTGTCATTTGCTGACATCCTAAAATTCAAGCACAAAAAATTCAGTCCTAACCATGGCCGCTCTTTACAACGAACTGAAGACCGAGTGGAGCAAGCATGTCCCGAATCTGGCTCACTGTGCCCACTTGCTGGACGGATTCAAGCTGGAGCTAGTCCGATCCGACTTCGGGTCGCCTCAGGTGTCCTCCAGCTCGAAGCAAAAGGAGCAGCTGATCCGGTCCCGAGAGATGCTGGAGATTGCCGTGGAGCACAGTATCACGACCAAGGACTACGCCGCCTTCGAGAGGTACATGGCCCAGTTGAATACCTATTACTTCGACTATGACAAGGTCCTGGTGCCGTCGGTGCACATGCACAAGTTCATGGGTCTGAATCTGCTGTACATGCTGGCCACCAACCGGATTGCCGACTTCCACATCGAGCTCGAGCGCCTGCCGATGGCCCTGCTGACCAACAACAGCTTCATCAATCCCGTGCTGGCCCTGGAGAACTACTTCATGGAGGGGAGATACAACAAGATCCTGCAGGCCAAGAAGTCGCTGCCGGCGGAGATCTACTCGAATTTCATGGACATGCTGGTGGACACGGCTCGCGATGAGATCGCATCCTGCATGGAGAAGTCCTACGCCAAGATGGCGCCGAAGATGGCCGCCCAGCGCTTGGGCTTTCGTCCTGGCAGCAAGGAGCTGACGGACCTGGCGGAGAGGCGTCGCTGGCAGGTGGACGCGGAGGGGAACTACGACTATGCCGGGCTCAATACCAGGCCGGCAGAGAAGGTCTCGGCCAAGGATATTGCCACCCATAATCTGTCCTATGCCCAGGAGCTGGAGAAAATTGTTTGATATTGTTATCCTTAATCTACTCAAGCAGAAAATAATGTCCGAAATTTACACATTCATCGGAAAATCAGTAAAGCGGCAACCGGAAATTTGTCAGATTTAATTTTTCACACATCTCAGCAGTTTGTGTCGTTTTTTTGGCATAAAATGTGCAAAAATTGAGTTGCTAAGAGAGCCGATAAGTCGACAGGCCTGACAAATTGTCGGCTGGGAAATATATGCCTCGTGGGGAAAATCTCGTTTGCAAATCTGTCATAGGATAATTGTTAGACTTAACGGGGATATAGGAAGGCTGTTAGAACAGATGTGTTTCATAGGAAAGCAGTTAAGAGGAAGGCAGTTGAGAACAGGAGGAGATCGTAGTTGGGTTGGTTTTAGTATTGAATTAGAAAATACTTATGGGTTTCGGTATGAGGTTTTTTGCTATGATCTTAATGCATCTTATTATCTTATTTAAAGAAAATCTTTTTTGTTCTAACGTATTTTTTATAGTAATACCAGTTAAAGAACATTTATTTAGTTTTTATATCATCTTTATTTATTTAGATGTTGGTTTATTATTTTTTTGTAAGAGCTTTGATATTTTTTACTTAAAATATTTCGATGACAAAGCTTTATACCTTCGATTCTGTTACCAAATTAGTTCCACAAGGACTCAAAGATCCCCTGGCTGAATGTGTGGTCTGCCACCGATATTCAACCGCAGTGGTGACACCAAAATGCATTTTGCAGCGTCATTAAAATTTCTAATTAATCAAGGACATTAAGGACAATTGTGCGAGGAGTGGGGAGAGTTTTTAGCATTTCCCACGACACTTCAAATTGCACAAATTGATGATGTCAGAGCCCGCCCGATGCTTATCATCTAAGATATGGCAGAGATTTGTCCAAAACTCGAGTTAAGTGACAAACCCGAAACGAATCAAGCGCAACAAAATCTGCCCGAGCAAACTCATTCAGCATTCATTCAATTCCTCAATGGAAACGAAGGACTTGGAACCGAAACGGAGACAGACTAACTCATCCGTAGTAACTGAGGTCCTTTGTGCCATCCCAAGGGGTGCGGGTGCGGCGGTGCTAATAAACGCAATTGCACCTACGCCCCTCTGGGCCTTCGGTCCAAAAATGGAAATCGGAATGCGAATGGGCCAAAATAGCTCAGTCGGCGGTTTTAAACGGAATTTTGGGCAGACAATTCCCTTGGCTCTATTCTCGAAAACTGGGACTGTCTCTCTCTCTCTTTACCTGATTTCGATCCCGATCGTTATCCTCGGTGCCTCGGCTCAAGTGTGCGCCTCCTCCACTTGAGCTCAAGAGCCTCTTCAGTCCTCTTCAGTCTCAAGTGCTGCATCAGCAGGTAGGATCTCAGAGGACTCTTGACTCCTTTCAAGGATCTCCGCTGTTTGCCAATTCATTCAAGGAGCGTAGCGAAAATGTTGTGCCAAAATCTGTGTTGCGTAGGCTGGTCGATCCTTATCGGCCATCGGCTGGCTGTGATTTGATTTTTCAGTAATTTTCTGATTACATTTGGAGTTAGTCGAGTGGATGTTGGAAGTGTAGCTCGGAAAGCACCATGGGAACTAAAAAGTGAATAAAATCAAGAAAATTACGGGATTTTGAAATCTGAAGGCATCGACAAAAATGATAATGGGATTTTGTAAGTAATTTAACATTTTTATTGGTTTCCATTTGCAAAATATGAAGGAAACTAAATAATTTTACTAATATTCTCAAATGTAATTGAAAATTATGTTTTTTTAGAAGAAAAATGTGGGTAGTGGGAGTTTTCATTATTTAAACATTATTTTAATCAAAAGTCAATACTAAATGGCTTGATAATAGTTTTAAAAAATGTAAGGAATAGCTTTACAAATAATTCCTTAATTTGAAGAGACTTTGTCATCCGTTGAACGATTTTAAAAACAAAACTAAAACCTTAAAATATACAAGACTTTCTATAAATAATACTGCTTTAAGCCTAAGCTATGGTTTGAGTAAATTTCTGGTCTTACACTTTGTAGATCTTTTAATAACTAAAGCTATACAAATTATGCACATTATGAGTATAAGTTTTCCTGGAAGTTAATATTCAAAAGAATAATTGAACTTATTAAGTGGGTAACACATATTTTAAAATCTTTAAATATATTTTAAAAACAAAACTAAAACCTTAAAATATACAAGACTTTCTATAAATAATACTGCTTTAAGCCTAAGCTATGGTTTGAGTAAATTTCTGGTCTTACACTTTGTAGATCTTTTAATAACTAAAGCTATACAAATTATGCACATTATAAGTATAAGTTTTCCTGGAAGTTAATATTCAAAAGAATAATTGAACTTATTAAGTGGGTAACACATATTTTAAAATCTTTAAATATATTATGAGGATCGTAAGATATTTGTTTTTATTAATAGCTACTTCTTAAAGATTTTTAAAAATGTATCCGAATACATTTCCGTAAACAAATTTGCATACACCTTTTCTCAGGGGCTCTCCTCTCCTCGAGTACCTTTAGCCAGATGTCTTGGCAACCTGCAAATGCCCCGCTGACTTGGAAAGAACTCCTCGCTGAGTTCGATCTCCCGCCTGGCAGACACTTCATGAATGAATACAGCCTCAAGTGCAGAACCTCTTCAGTTTAAAGTGGAATCTTTTTTTTTCTCAATCGCTCTCATGAATGAATGCTCGGCACTGCCTGCGTCAAGGCTGGGAAATTCCCCTAAGGTCCTTTGGGCCTGTTAAAAGATCATTAGGCCAACGCTTCTGGCTGGAACAAATGCAATTCCGTTGAAAATTGCCGCCCGCCTACCTGAATGGCGGAGGAGCGGAGAAATTCGTCAGGTGTTCACCTCTGGATTCTTGTCTAGTCTGGAGACAGTCTAGACAGTGTGTCGCCAGGGCACATAGGGATTCCTTAAATTCCCTGGGGTGCAACGGTTGTGGTCTCAAGTGTATAATTTGCATATTTTTCAGTTTGATGGCCATGAGGAAATCCTTGGGTCTAGGGATAGAGAAACTAATTCGATAATATATCGATTATTTAAGGATTATGATAGTATTCCGATATTATTTTATATATAGAGAAATCTACCCTTTTGTTATACATTTATACATTCTCATATTCTAGCCATTGAAGACGTTAAATTTCGATATTTTATGAAAGCTATCGATAGAAAAAAATTCGATATATTCGATACTATTTTAAAGATTTATCATGATGGAATTTCTTATTAAATTTGCAGCCCAAGAAAATGTAAAAAAGCTCTTAACAGATGGGCCTCTTACATTGCCCCAAAAAGCTTTCTGTCAAATGGAGGAGAAGTGAAAGCTTCAAGGACATCAAGCCTTACAAAACTTCCCCAAAAGCTTGCAAGCTTTGGCCGCTATATTGTGCTTACCTTTCACCTCAATTTCAGGGTTAAACTTTCGGTATTTCTGGGCCACTGGGCTGGCCGTGGGCGGGCCATAAAACATAACAACTGCAGACCGAGGTAAATCTAAGCTCGCCGTCTCAAATCCTTTAAGCTTATGCAAATAAAAGCGAGCACACAAAATAAATAAATTAACTGTGGATGCTTTAGTGTTTGTACGTAGTCTGGGGGGTTTTTCTGCTGGTCAAGCAAAGGTAAACATGGGGAAAATGAGTTTTCACTTTTCCACAAAATATGTTTGTGTGTGGGGTTTTTTTAATAATTAGTTTCACCGAAATGGCTGGCTGGTATCCTTATTTCAACCTAGATTAAACACATATTTATGGCGAATTACCCGTAGAATCCTGGTGGATATCGTCAATGTTCACGGGTCACGCCATCGGGGATTTCGCCCCTATACGTGTAGGCCATATGCGAACGAGCTAATTGACCCATTAAAGCGGCCTCTAAACATTGTTGCTCCTTGGAGTGCTTATTAGGTCACACAGGATGTGTGAAGCCATAAACCTGTCCGCCCTCAGAGAAGGGGCCACAACTCTTTTTGATTATTTTCCGGGTTTTCAAGGACTGTTTTTACGGATTCCTTTTGAAAAGCCAATTTCAGAAATCACTAGAAATCACTAGAGGAAGCAAATTAAAATGCATCAAAGAAAGAATTTTGCACACAATTTGTTTACTTGTTTACTTTCCTGAAATTTCATCCCTTTGATTGTCACCCAATCCTATTTTTATTAAGTAGAAAACAATGTCACCTCACAACTGGAAAAACTGTTCAAGGTAACCCCCCGTTCTAGGATTCTGGCCCTGTATTTAATTAAAGTTTTCCATTTCTGTTTAGCATTCACTTTTCCGAAGAAACCAGTTTCCAATAATTACGCCTTCATAAAAGATTTCATTTTGCTATGAATCCCGCAGGGGGCCCCTATCGCGATTGGGTACTCCACCTCCGCGTAATCGGTTTTCCTCGAGGATGAAGAGGTGGAGAGTGGAACTAGAGCTGGAGCCAGCACGTCATCGTCCTTGGGCACTCTGTGCATTGTATTTAATGAACTTGTTGGCAACCGTTCTGGGCTCATCATCCGCACATTGACTTGGTCGGGGATACGAAGAAACCGGCCAGGGATTCTGAGTTCTGGGCTCTGGGAGCCGAGGGTCTGGAGCGGAACGGACGGGCAATTTCTGTGGCGCCCCACAGTCGTCGAGTGGCGCCTGTTTAAAATGAGTTTTGTCGCTTCGTTATGCAACTGACTATGTATTGCCAGAGAAAACACTTAGCGCAAATTTGATAATCCTGTGAAATCGAAGACTAAATTGGGGTCAAATCATTCAGAAAAAAAATCCAGCTTACTAAAGAAATTAATCTAACATATTATTATCTATCTGTATTTATAATAAATTAATACTTTGTCAGGAAAATTCGGTTCTTAAAAAGTTATTGCTTTGAAAATGAATGAATTTATGAAGATATCAATCTTTGTCTTTGGCAAACTAAGTTCAGAAAATATTTCAAATTAAAAATCTATCCTGAAAATTATGTTACTTAAATGTTATATTTTTCAGAATATGTTAGTTAGAATTCAATTTATTAATAGGGCATTTGTATTTTAGATTTGAGGGGCATTTCCCTCAGTGAAGCTGACAACGAAGAAAAGAGAGAAGAATAAGATAAACATACGCACAGGACTATCTGCTCAGGACGATGTAATTATGATTGTAGCATATGCCAGGAGGCGCCTACACACTGTGAGGACAATGTCCTGTCGCCGTACTCGGCCCCGGCCCCAATGGATCCCGGCCTCGCTGGATGCGATGGATGGACAAGTGAATTTACATATGGGAAGGGAAATGGGAATCAACAGGAATATATATTTATATAATATAAAAGTACATGCGTCTCGGTGTATCTGCGTATCTGTTTATGTGCGTATAGATTACAAGTGAAACTGAATTTATTGCCAACATACGCAGTGAGTGGCACGTGTCCGGATTTCAATTATATAAAAAGCTTAAAACATACACATGCAAAGGGAGCCCTAAATGTACTCGAAAATATATGTGTATTTTTCTATATAGAGACATTACGGTCCTGACTGTTGGAAATTTTAAATGCTAGACGAAACTTTTGGCCCAAAATGAAATCAAAACAAAGACCAAGTTCACTGGGCCTAAAAAGTGAATGAACTGCTGGCTGCCGGGAAACGGAAAGTAGAAAATGGGTTGTGTCTAAGCCCAAGGTGCCAACGTTAAAACGCCTTTCTTCCTCGGCTAATCTTTAAGATTAAAGTCAGGGCCAATATTGGCTGCTGGGGGGTAGGTCGGCTTTCATGGCGAGCTGCGATTGCGAATGCGAAGCCCTTGGAGGAAAACATCTGCCGAAATACAACGCCATGCCTAAATTCAGTCAAAAAATACGACAAAAATAACGAAATCAAGAAAACAACAGTCAGAGCTTTTTGTTATTAAAAGAGCCACCAAAGAAACAAAACAAAATATAAGCAAAAAAAAAAAAAAAAAAGAACGCAGCCAGAGATGAAATGAAATCAAGTCGAGAACAGCAAACTGGCAGAGCACATAAATAAATATGTGCCAGCATATCTGCAGGGCAGGAGCAACGACAACGACGACGACGAGGCTGACAATTTTCGCCAGTTCCACTCACCCATAACCAGCCCTGTCCTGCCCCCTTCAAATGGGTTATAGTCGCTGGCACAGGTGGCCTGGCGGGCTTACGAAATGTAAGCAACTTGTTGCTGAAACAGTATCCCAAAAAAATTGGTAGAAAAAGCCAAAGGAATTAAGGAAAAAAGCGGCAAACTGGGCGGGAAAGTTGGACTCAAAGCTGGGAAAATACAGGCAGAGAGATACGTTGCTGCGTGCAACGCGAGCAACATGCTGTCTGTCGAGGGCTCTGGGCCGAAAACTTTTTTCTGTGCTGGAATAAAGGGGGATTGAATAATTTAGTAAAGAAAAAGCAACGAGACTTGCACTAAGCGCTGAGGAAAAAGATGGCCAGCCATCTAGGTTTATCTGAAACGATTATAACTTTGGTTTTATTATCGCAGAAAATTTGTTTAAAATTTTATTTGATGATACAGATATAGTATAAAACATACAAATATAATGTATTCAGATTGAGAATGATTTTATAAAATGTATTTGCCAAAATAAAAATTAACTACTCTTCGAGTTATAACATTAATTGCATTTCCTTAAGACTTTTTCTCGTTACCTAAGAATTAAGTACATGTATATATTTAATTTCTTATAATTAAGGTATAAGTATTTCAAGTAATTTTATTGAAAAATATAAAACTATTACCAATTTTAAGGAAACGTTATAGTGGGAAATCAAAAATTAAAAAAGAAACAACTTCGTATGAAACGTAAGCTTTTTCGGCCAATTCAATGCTGAATCTTGACCTAAGCCCTCTGGCACATCCTGTTGTAATGCCTATTTTATAAATAGCTTTTAAAGTTTGGCAATCGCTTCCATATTTTTCCCCTCACGCCACATTTGCAAGCACGCCCCTTTTTTCGCCACGCCCCTGTTTCCCTGTCTATGTGAATATCCTGTGCTCAGGAGAGGCCTACGAAGAGTCATCTGGCCAGTCTCCTTTGCCTTTGTCTGCGCCGCCCTGCTCGACTTGAAGTAGTCTGCCAGGTCTGCCTGAAAAGTTTCCTGTCCACATAAAGTATCCACAGACACACTTAAATACAAACATAAATATATGCGCACATTTAGGAACGCCATTTGAGGCTGCCCCCTACACTATTCGTGCGATATGCGGTATGTTTGTCTGCTGCAAACACAATGCAAAGCTAGATGGCTGGCCAGGATTTGCTAGGGGACGGCAAGGAATACCCTTTTGGAAGTGGGTTTTAGGGTGGGATATTTAAATGGAACTCAAAGAAATTGAGCTTGAAACACTACATAAGAAGAGCTATTAACTGATATATGTTTTTGGTTACACGAATTAAAATATAAAAATTAAATTAAAATGTAATATTAATAGATTATATTACATTACATTTTATAATATGCCACAGCATCTATGGTAGCTGAAAGAAAAAAAGCTATGAAATACCAGTTTATTCTACTTAAAAATTGACAGAACTCTGATTGTATATTCAGATCGTTCTTATACACATATTCTGATTTTGGAACCGGAGATATTATTATATAACAAAATACCATTTCAATCAAAAGATCGCTATAAAAAATCCTGTTTACTTAAATTATTTTTATTTAAAGGGCTTATTTTGATATAAATTCAGAACATTTAAGATATTTATAGATTATTATATAGACTATAATATTATATAGAATATTCCTTATACAAAGCTATCAATAGTTTGAGGGCCGGCACAGTCACTCTAGCCTTCCTTCTTTTTCAAATTCTGCAGGATTAGAAAGAAATATTCCCTCAACATCTCAAAATCTGAATAATAATAAATATGAGCTTTACGAAATAATCAAGCTACCTCTACCAAAGGGTATCTATATGAAAATCCCGGGGGGAAGAAGCAGCACGATGCCATTGCCATGGGTAAACTTACTTTGCAGCTTGCTCAATGTCAGCGACGTCCTCGTCCTCGTCCTGGTCGTTGTTTGGGCTCTGGCTCTCGCCATGGCTTCGTGTTTTTGTGCTTAATTTTTTGTTGTACTTTTTTCAGGGGCAAAGATGACAACAGGTAAATAAAGGCAAGAAGGGGGAATGAGGGGTGCAGGTGAGAAGGTACCGGGCAATGTCGGTTGTGTTCGGGGCGCACTTGTGTGCGTCAATTAAGGTCGCTTATGGGTAACTCGAGCCGCAGTTATGGGCGGTCATTAAGACGAAAAAACGCCGAAAAGTATTCAACAAATTGAATCACTGGCACACACACACATACACACACATAATACAGATATATACATTTCTTATCTCTGGCTCTTCGGCGAGGAGCTTTCAAGGTGAAGTCGCCTACACACGCACACCATTAAAAGCTGGCCCCGAGCTTTTTCGAACTAATCACTCGGCCAAAGTCTTCACCCGGAGTTGCTTGTTGCTGTTGCTGTTGCTGTTGCTCCTTGGTCCCGAGTTCAACGGTTTGTATAATTGCAGAGACAACTCCTTAATTCTCAAGGCGAAAAACTATAGCCTACTTAGAACCACTCCCCGGAATAAATGGGAGAATCCTTTTAAGGAGGATGAGGGGGATAAGGGGGTTATAGAGAGCGAGAGAGCAACAGCTGATTCGACAAAGGACAAGGCAACAAGTTGAGAAAAAGCTTTCGAAGTCAGCATTGAAAGAATTCAATGCCAAGAGGAGCTTTCCACGAGCTCTACTCGCTCTTTCTCCATCTCTCTCTCCATTGTTGCTGCACTGTGAAAAATACTTGCCATGAAATTATGAAGATACCAAAAATTATTAATATAAAAATTATTTTAATAGTTCTTTAATCATATATATATATAGTTCTTATAATGTAAATCATAAATTGGAAAAAAAAACTACAATTTTCTTTGATATAAATAAATATCTTTGACTAAAAGTAATGTCTTTTTAACTCTGAAAAAGGCTAGATTATCCACAAAATTGCACTTCGACTTCTCTGATTCTTCTGTTCTGTTTTGTGCATATTGTGCGTGTGCCGGCAGAGGCTCATAACCTGAGGGCTTCCTTTTTTTTTTTTTTTATAAAAATCTTTAGAATATGGCCTTTTCAATTCACCTTATTCTTTATTGAAAAGTAATTTCCCTACTTAGTAATTTTTCCCAGTGTACACAGCCATCAATTTCGGGGCACTAGAACACTCGCCAACTCGTCGTTGTTTCTGCTCCTGTCGGCGGTGGCAAGGCCGAAGACGAAGCGCTTTCGAATGAAGTTGCTCACGTATTTTTTTTTGCAACTTGTTGGCTCTGCGTGAAAATGGAAAATCAGTAGCACGCGTACAGCTCCCAAGCGAAGGACAACTCGCGGAACGGATTTCGCAGCGGGCAAAAGCGACCAAAGGACCAAACGACCGACCAACCGACCGAGCGACCGAACGACCAAAATCGCCAATTAATGGGAGCCAAGAGCCAAGAGAACTTTCAATTGAGTTTCGTGTCACTTTGTTGTCGGTTTGTTGCCACACTTATTTGCGGCAGAGTGCGTGTTTCTGTTTCTGCAATATGGCCCAGTGATTTGGCCGAAAAGTGTTAACCAAATTTTTGGCCTAACGCGCTCTCACTATCTAATCCTTAACCTTTCCGTTTCTAGTGCTCGTGTAGCCCCAAAAAAAAATAAGAGAAAATAACAAGTAGGTAAATAGGAGCATCCTGTTTGGAACTGTTGCTTCGCTGCTTTCTCTCTGCACTTTCGCTCACTTTCTTCTTTACGGCCAAGAACTTATCTCGTCTCATTCATTATTTACCTGTTAATTTTCATAGCAAATCAAATGTGTCAGCAGCTGGGCAAGGCTTTATCCTAGATATTCATATATATATATATATATATATATATATACGAATATAGATAAGTTCGTGAGGTCCTTGTTTGCTTTGGGCTAAATGGAAACTTAATTGAGCCCTCGGCGATGAAAGTTAATTGTGCATTAATTAGTTTTGTTTTCCGCGGGGCAAGCACATCACAGAACCCTGTTCAAAAAGGTGAGGGTGGTGGCATCCGTTGGCCGAAATTGCAATTGGAAAATCTTTGGAATTTCGATTAAATTCCCCACGTCAAGGCGAAAAAAACGAAAGCTGGAAAATGCTGTCCCAAAAGCAGGAAAGATAAGGAAGATTATGCACGCAGAAAAATTTGATACAAATTTAGAGTGTTCACAAATCAACAAGAATATCGGTGCTTTGCTTTATTATCATTAAAATTAATAATACTTCTTGCATTACCATTTAATTTAATATTAAATATCTCATATAAGCTTATTTAAATGACAACTCTCCGTTTTCTTTACATTTCTGGCATTGTGTTCTTGTTAAATATTAGCAAATATTTTTCCCCTGTATTTTCCGTGTCCCTTTTCTATTTTAATTTTCGAGGGATTGCCACAAAAATTTCGTATGCTCCCTGAGCTCCTTGCTAAATTCTAGGCGCGGTCCCTAAACTCGGTTCCCAAAATGCAGCTCGCTGACTGATGAGTCCTTTGGTGGAGTCCTCCTCGCCATATTTGGGCCTAGTCAAGAGCAAAAAGCAAAGTTAATATAATTATTTATAGACAACGAATCAGGCGAGTGCACAAATTCGTTCGTGGGGATTGTCTCCAGCTCTCTGCCTGTGAGCGTTAATGGAGCAGCTGTCTGGTTTTGTGGCAGGGGAATTTCGCTATTAACCAGAGATGATGGCAAACCAGTCCCTACACTACAACAAAAAACAGAATATGAAAATTATAATGGGGTGAGAAGGTCGTAAAAAAACCAATATGTTGCATATGCCACAACACTTTTACTTAATACTTCTCATTTAAAATTGATTGAGAAAAACATTAGGCTTCCATTACTGCTCGATTATTTTTGTGTGCATACTCGTTTTAATTTATTATTTAAGCGCTTTTATATTTAAAAATGTTTTGAATAAGGCTGTTATAATTTAAATTTTTAAAATATTATTTTCGTTCAAGGTATTATAACCTTATATTAGAAAAAATGGAAAACATTTGAAAAAAAAATTAGTCCTATTAATTTATATTTTAACATATAGTCTATAATTGTATTTTTTAATATTTTTCTATAACTTATTAAATAAATAACATTTTGAACTCAGCCAGGTTATATATTGATCTAAATATTCTTTTTCGTGCACAATGAGGAGTCAAATCAGGACACGTTTAGTCTGACATCCGTGGCCCCATGCGCCTATTAAATGTTATTGTTGCTCCCACTGCCATTCACGTGCTTCCACAGCATCCCTACATATAGTCCTGTTGCTGTTCCTATTTCTATTCTTATTCATATCCCTATACCCTGGCACTCGCTCCTTTCATCTCCCATTAAAAACGCACACGAAAGGCTTCTGGGAGCTAGGGCTCTCCAAGCCGCACTCCATATACATATGCTTGGCTGCCTGGCTGGGAGTCCATAAATTATATCAATGAGGGAGCGTATAATAGAAAAATATGTCAGCATTTTGTGGATAACAATAAATGGCAGCCCGCGAGAGAGACAGAGAGGGAGGAAGACAGTGTGTGACACGCGCACGCACTCACACATTCGAGTGTGTAGCATGTTGCATGTGCCACACAATTTGTCACAATTAGAACGACGAAAATGGCTGCAACGGAGTCACGGGCCAAAAAGACAGAGAGACGATTTTGGCCAAACAAAACATCGGAGGAGGGGCCGACTTCAAGAGGGGATCCTCAGCTGTCCGTGTAGGAGGACAGTTGCAGTTGGTTTTCCCTCTTATAACGAGTTTTCCTTTTATTCAAGGGTATAATGAGCTCATGAGATTATTTATGACCCGAAAATGTTACAAGAAATAATAAGTTCTAGGCATGATGATCGAAAATGATCAATATATCAATAGTTGATCAATTTTTATCGATTTTTTGGAATAAAATTTATATTTTTATAAAAATTAGATTTAGTCTGTTTAGGAAATAATATGTGGGTATTTTTAGAGTTTCTGTACGTAAGTATATGAACAATATTTAACTTTTCGATATTATACCGAACTTAAACTTTGAATATTTATGCAGTCCCAAAATTTCGGTTATCATTTTGGGACTCCATTAATATTCATAGTTTAAGTGCTAATTACTCATTTTTTAATAGCCAAACTTGGCTGTGCCCTGGGTATCTCATAGTTGAATTATCATTTTTCTTCGCTTTCCAGCTGACTGCTCGCTCACTGCCAAGTCGTAAATCTCAATTTGGCACTAGAGATGCAGTGCCGTTGGTTCTAAGCCAAATATCTTTTAGCTCTTGCAATTACTTAGACAGAGATATGCACGCACACCCCTACTCCTACCCATACTCATAGCTGGGAGGGCGGCTCATGCAAATAAATTGCATATGTATGACTTGATTGCGTTATCCTGCCCCTTACAGGACCCGCATTTGGCATAAATCCCCATTTCCCTTTTGGTTAGCCAATGCATTTCCGTCCAAAAGCTCAACAAGCTGGAACTGGTCATAAATGCAGTGGGAAAAACGAATTTATGAAAATAGATACATATTTTATTCAGGGTTTATACCTAAAAACAAAAATCTAAGCAATGAAAAATACGTTTCTTTTTTTCAAATTTGGTAAAAAAAACAAAAATGCCTGCAAAATAATTTAGTATATTTATTGATGCAAAAACGGCACTCTGAAAAAGATTTAACTTGAAATATTTGTAGGCCACTCCCATACACATACGTGTATATGTCCAAGAGTAAACAAATATACAAATCTTTTATATAGATATAGATGGTATTTTTCAAGTGTATGAGATATAGACAGTAGGAGAATTGGGTTTATCAAATGTTTTATTCAAATGATTGCACGAGTATGTAGTCGCTGTTGTATGAGGCCTGACCCTGAATATGTGTGTGCTGTTAAATTAGTTTACTTGATTTCCGCTGGACATTTGCTTGGTTGGTTGGCTTTGATTTGATTGCCGTCAGCCCTGGAAAATCAAAGGTTGAAACATGTATCCAAATAAATGTAGCTGCACATACACACAGTCAGTGGGCGTTATCCGATTTACCATAAAAAACGGCAAGTAAAAATTCATGGGAAAAGTTTTAAAACTGATACCAAGCTATTTTTTTACAAAATCCTTTCATCCCAAGCTTACAGGTGTTAAAAAAAGACTTCATGCAAGCAGCATGGAATAATTTATAGGAAATATATTGTGCATAAAATTTTGTTTTACGGGTTTTTAGGAATTTTCTTTTCGTTTTTGAGGGTAAAAATAAGTACAATCAAAAATTCGTACGATTTACTTATTATTTATGAGTATTTTATATTATTTATGATGGTCTGAGAGCTTAATAAAATATTCCCGAAGTCAGTTTCGTAGAAATCCTGCAAAAAACAATCAATAATCCAAGCCTTCTGACCATACCGAGAAACTCCCTTGACCACTGCTTCCACGAACTGATTTCATTAACTTCCAGCTAAAGAGATACTTTGTCGACTCACTGTATCAATATGCATGTGATATTTTCCAGGCCCCAAGTCATCATTAAAAAAAAGGGGGCAACACTGGGTCGGATGTATAAAAAATGTGGGCGGCTTGGAAAGGGTGCAAAAAACTGACACAGATATACACAGAGCCCGCAGTTAATTAAAAGCGCAATAAATAAACAATAAACAATGACCATGACGAAGTGGCTGCGGATGAGGTGGTGGATGCGAGTGCGGATGTGTGGGAGCATCAGCTGGGACTCCGAGCTGGGCTTTAATGCACTTATGGTCAGTGCAATATGCAAATGTAATTAAGATGCATGATGGCTCCCAGTGAAAGCCGCCTGCTGCCGCCGCCCCCTGAATTGGAAATGGAATCACGTAGTGCAGGCAGATGGGATTCTGGAGGGATTGAGAGTGCACTGAACCAAAATCAATAGTAACAGAGCCAGTCCGGCAATATTATTATTCACAAAACTTTTCCGCTGATCTTTTTCACAGAAGGAAACTTCAAATTTCTTTCACTCTCTCTCTAAACTTTGCCGCACAAAAGCAAAACGGAATATTTCCATTTCTACCTCAAAGGAAATAAACGCAAAGCCACAGCCATCCCTGGCTTTCATTAACAAAAAAAGAAACGCAATCAAATTAAAGAATAACACAAAAGTTTGAATGCAATAAAAGAGCAAGGCATTTTTTCACTTATACGAGTATTTCCACAAAACGAATTTCCATAAAACGGCGACCTTGTGTTCCTTGTGTCGGGAAATGTCGAGAAATCACGTAAAATTTGCAATAGATTTTCGCAGGCAATTTGCGGCGACACTCGAGATATTGAAACCTGACTCCGCCGTATCAGAAGCCGCCACAGGCAGCGGCTAAAATCCATATAGCCAGCGGCACAGCGCACACATCGAGCACTCAGGCTTATGCAAGCAGAAAGTTTTCAAAATATATATTTTTTATAGCCAGCTCGATGACGGGGGGACTAGCCGGGGAAAATGCTGGGGGGAAAGCCAGGGCAAAAACCAGGGTAACGGCGGAGGAGGTGAAAGCCCAGCGACGGAGAGATGAAAGCCAAAAATGATGCCCTGATAACGATTCTGGGCTCACACGAACACCGCCAGCACTCACACAACCCGACTCATCGATTTGTCAGGACCTTTTTTGCACGATGGAAGTACATTTAGGGGGGAATGGTGGATGGGGAATCCCAGGGTGAAATGTTGGGGCCCTGTTGCCGGGGCAAATCGCAATCAAATTTCAGGCAATAATTAATTTGTCCATCAGAAACTGACAATTGAAATGTTCATCAGGTGCGGCGAGACGAGAAATCTGTTTGTTAAATTCTGAATTTATGAATCTCAATGTAGTTTTTAGAGAGACTTAATTAAGTGAACGAGGAGTAGTAGTTTATAAATGTTTACATGTACATGTAAACATTTAAAAAATACTACTACTCCTCGTTCACTTAATTATAATATTAATTAATATAATTAATATTTATATTAATATTTATTTACACAAGCTTTTATGGCAAGGTAAACAATTGAGTTCATTTGAAGGAATTGGGCTTAATTTTTATTGCATCTTTTAAATTTTTAAACACAATATTTAGATTTATTAACCTATTAAAAACTATCACTGTGATTTGCCCAAAAAAGTGATCATATTTTTCCAATTATTTTCGTAATCCAAAAATGCGTGAATTTCAGAGCTTCTTGGGAGCCTCTTATAGCCAAAAAGATAGTGATAGCCAAAAGCCGTATATCTTCCGATTCGCTTTTAAAATCTTAATTATTTACAATCAAAATTTTGAAAAAAATCCGAAATAAGGTGTCACTAATTGAAAATAAATATCTTTTCTTAAAGTTCTAATAAAAGCTAGCACGGAAAAGCTATCCAGATAGAAATATATGCAATATTGGCTTAGTTATGCCTTTTCAAAATTAGCAAACTGCAGGGGTATGTAAAATTCGGCTTTCCGAAGTTAGCTTCCTTGCTTGTTATACCCGGTACCCATAGGGTACAAGGGTATTATAAGTTAGTGCCAATCGAGAATGTATGTAACAGGCAGAAGGAGGCATCTCCGACCCCATAAAGTATATATATTCTTGATCAGCATCACCAGCCGAGTCGATTTAGCCATGTCCGTCTGTCCGTCTGTCCGTCCGTCCGTGTGAAACAACAGATCTCAGAGACTATAAGAGCTAGAGTTACCAAATTTGGTGACAACATTGGAATCTGTTGCACGCAGATCAAGTTTGCTTACAAATTTGGCCACGCCCACTTCCGCCCCCGAAAAAAATAAAAAACGGTATATTAGCTATAGGCGTGATTTTCGACTTAAAGTAAATAGATAGACTTAATAAGAAGGCGATTGCGGACGTGCTCTGTCAAATTTGAGTAAAATCGGATGATAAACATGGAAGTTATTAAACAATTAATGCTTTCATGCTCTCTTGCTCTATCGCACTGCTTAGGAATAATTTCGCGTGTCTGACCACTTTGCTTTTGGGTGGCAGTAGCGAAAAAAGTGTTGCGTGCTTTCGAGCGCAGTATTAATTCGTAATGCAGCTGCGTACAGCTGCAGAAAAAGGCTTTTTTGAACGTTGCTCATTATGTTTTTAGTAACATTTGACTTTATTTGTCAACTTTTTGTTTTTTCCATGTCCGTGTGCTATTTAATTTCACGGGCAATACTTTGGTCGGTCACTCGACAGTAGCTTTCTCACTTGTTTTTAAATATAGTATCATCAAGTAAATAAATAAAATGAACTCCACTATAGTTTACTTTTCCGGTTTCATTATATTTATTATTGAGAAGAAAACCTAATCGTCTCCAAAATGATTTAATTGAATTTTTAATAAGCCCCGCCCTAGCTTCAACTTTAATTTGAGCCTAAACACTTTTAAGCCAAAGTTGGTGGACCAACGTCATTCCCTTGTCAAAAATCAACTGTCCAACAAAATGTAAGTTGGCTTTAGCCAAATTAAATTATCGCCGTGCTGAGAGATCACCGGCGAGAGTCACGAAAAATAAAGGAAAAACAACAAAAAATCACATCCGAAATTTAGATGGGCTTTGTTTATATTTAAAACTTTGAAAACAGAAAATGCTGCGCCTAATTGAAACTCTTTGGGGCAAAGTCAACAAATAAACAGCTGAACCGAGACGACGCCGAGGCCATTGACGTCACAATATTTGAGGGGCTTGGAAAAGTTTTTGCCACGGGGGAATAGGTTTCTGGGAGTGAGTGAAGGTCCTCGGAGAGAAAGGGCTTGTATTCAAGACTCTGAATGTCCTTGATTTGTGCTACAGACGACGACTGACGACGAATGCTATTTGAGCAAATCTTTTCTTAGTCCCTTAACAAGATTGAATTGCAAATAATTCGCCTGCACGCAACATGCATTTTCTATATCGCCATCAGCATTTCTATATATCTCTGAATGGATGGCAAATCGGATCATGTCAATGCATCGCAGTGCAGCTCCCGGTTTTCGGTAGCCAAACAATGGTCCTTTGATTTGCGAAGGGTTAAATGGCCAAATTGTCGAAGGGCGGGCTCCCGGCTTTGATCCCTTTTTCCTCTTATTTTTGGCTCCTTTCGCACAGCGATTTGCAAAAACATTCATACATTCGGCCCGATACATTTCTCGGCTTGCATTGTATTTGTTTATGGCAATATTGAGTCTGATTCTGTTTTGATTGAAACCGCAAACGAGGGCGGGCATTGTCGGAATAGTAAAAAGGTAGCAAATGGCAGGAAGTTTGCTAACAGATTTTGACAACTAACTGGGCTGAGATTATTTGTTGGCTTGTAAAAGGTGAAGAGTGTAATTAAAATTTTCGTAAATTATTGAGGGGTTTCAGAATTGCTACAATACTTTGTTTACTATATTGCTTATAAACTGTTTTATATAATTAGACTTTAAATAAAATATATCCAGGTCTGGTGGGCTGACTTAATCCTTCAAAATAGCACTTGGGAGTTTTAGCTTTACTCGTTGCCACTATGCTGTTATTTTTATGAATAAATAGCAATAGGAATTATTATTGATTCTGAGTCGGATTCCTAAAATCCTTAAAATGCTTAATAAATTAATAATCATCAATTAGAAAATTACTACGCCTTATAGAAAAACCTGCGTTCACATACCATTATAGAGAACCCGTCAAGTGCCACTATTCTTCCTTCTAATCACATATAATCCCGATCTCAATCAACTTACCGATCTGAAAACATTTTTTTGTGGAACTTATCCTAGCAATACGAGAAACGCTCTCTCGACCAAATAAAAACCCGAGAATAGAATAGAGCAAATAGCATTAAACACATTCCGGCAAACCCTTTTGTAAACCACTGTGTGCGTGTGGCCGCAGGGCTATTTACCAGGATTGCTGCGAAGGGTAAGGGACCAAGACCCGGAGCCGGGAAAGACCAGGAAAAGCTGCCACAGCTAAGTGCAATCGATGTACTGCAGCCGCACAATTTTCATTGTATTGGTGATTAATTTCTTGCCTCCGGGTGGCTACCGATGATGATGTCCTGTCTCCCCGACCGGGGAATCCTCGCCAGAGCTGCGGCCAGGACTCGTTCGTTCGCTCGCTTCTCTTGCCTTTTGTAAACAAGTTGACAGACAGGCATCCGGGCACCGCAGAGATCCCTCTTCCCTTCCCATTGCTTGGCCCTGGTAGGCGATGGGAGCTGTATTGACGTTTGATGAGCGGATTATCATCGGCAGTTTTCCCTTGCGGGACAAGTGTTGGATCGGGTTTTTCTCGCCACACAATAACTGCGCCATTTCCCACTGATTTCCTTCGACAATATGTGCGCCAAACTGTTGAAAATCCCTCGGCAACTGTTCTTTAATAGCCGCTGCCGCCAGGACTTGTTGCAACCCAACGGCAGTTGCTAAACTATTTTATTCTACTTTTAGTTTTTATGGGTTACTACATATATCGTTTTATGTGTCTGTCTGTTGGTAAAGCATAACTTTCTGATTTTAATGGGGAATTCTGTGGAAGTCGGAAACCACTCTTTGCCATGGTTGTGAAGCGAAAGCAATAAATGACTCGTAAAATACAAATTCAAACTAAAAATAGCCATGGAGTATTATTTAAAGGGGCTTATGGGAGATTTTATACTGCACTTTCTGCGTACTACATTTAACATTTGTTGAAAGAAAGCTGCGTCACTCAACCGAATCCATATCGGTTACGTGTCGTTTCCCATTTTTTAGGTGCTGCAATAAAGACTAGTTTTATGCGAGGGCGGCCAATAAAGTGCATCAAGGCCGGGGTACAAAGTTGGCATGCCAGTTGGCAGTTTCCAGTTTCCAGTTACCAGTTACCAGTTGAGTGCCACAAATGGAGTTGCCCCATAAATGTCGGGGGCAATAACGGGCAGCACAAATTGTGTGGCAGGATCATAAAGTGCACGAGCTGGTGAGCAACCTAATTTCCTTTAAGCCACAAAAAGTGCAAGATGAATTACCGTTGCCGTGTGTAGTCCTTCCACTTCGTCCTTCTCTATCGCCTCTGGTGTGCGCGTGTGTGTAGGTGAGCGTATAATGAGCTGCTGTTTTACATTTTAATTTCCGGCCACGTCTCGAATGGCTGCCCGCCCGCTTTTGGCTAGAAGCAGAGATTTGCGGATTTGGTTTTTGTCTGCCGGCGAGCAGACATCTCTCTCTATCTCACTTTTCCGTTGTTTTCCGCAATTATTTAAATGGGATTACAAAGGACTTATGCAGCGGAAATCTTATTGTATGTGTGTTTGCTGTTCATTTGTGTTCCTTGTTCCTTGTTCCTGATTCCGGCATCCTTGTTCCTGAGCCGACTTTTCTCCTTTTTGGCCCCGGCTCACATTACGGCTTAGAAGACGTGTGTCAAAAGTTATCCTGGCCAATTGTTTGGCTTTTGTCCGAAAACTACAATAAAGTCATGCATACCTAATTTGATTGTTAATTGTTCCCATTTTTTGGCAGCCAGCTTATCCTTTAGCCTGGCCATCCGAAGGCTCTAATGAGTTCGTCAGTAGTTTCTGTTAATGGACACATGTCAGTTTACAAAGTTTGCAACGCCGACTCACGGCTCAATTACCAAAGTTGAGAGTAAACTTAAATAAATTAGCATTTAAATGGACAGCTGCTATGTTAGGGAAGTTCTGTTAAAGTTGTTTAAAATGCATTCAAACTAGGTTATATATTTTTTTAGTGTGAGGTTTGGACACCTTTTACTATACTTTTTATATTGAACTATATTGGATATGTACATTTTCATGTCATAATATTTACTTTTTAAAGGTCTAAGTATAATTACCATTATTATAATTAAAATTCATATATTAATTGGCCAATTATTTAAAAGCTTTGTACGTTTTCAAGAAAATTCTGTTCTTAAAAATACTGAAAACTTACTTTGGCTTACTTCTGATGAAAAATAAGCTAAAATTTACTCTTATTGTAGGTTCCGACTTTACCAGCTTTCTCAAAATAATATATTCCAAAAATGTCCCTTAAGTCTCTATGTTTCCTGATTGCTTGCATTCTCGGAATATATTTTTTATAAAAACTTCCATTGAAAGCAGAAATCCTTGAGCTAGCTTGGCTTTATAAAAACTCGTTATTAGAGAGTGCATATAAAACCTACTGGGGAGAGGCGTTATAGGAGCACTTTAGCCCGTTCATTCGTCACTCACTTTGGAATTCAAATGAGCCCCGTAAATCCGTACTCAGGAATGTGAAAGCCTTTCTCATTGCGAGTCAAATCCTTGGCACCATCTCGTCGACGTCGTCGTCCTCGTCACCGCCATTCACTGGCCATCTGTGGCCACTCTTCCACTTTTCCAGTTGCCTTGCTATTCCCTCACTTAAGCTGAAGCAGAAGCCGAAGCTGAAGCCTTTTGCACCTGGACGAAACACGCAGAGAAGCTTTCACTATTCGCTCAAACTCGAAGCCTGTGAAACCGCACCTAAGTATCCTGGCCAGGACGTCCACCGCAGGATATTTGTGCATACAATAAAAAGCCAGCACTGGCTCAAGCCCTAAACTGAAACTGAAACAGAAACAACAGCGGCGGCGATGACAATTTCCATTTAGCATTTTGCATTTCCCATTTTCCCCATTTCCCAGAGGTGTGTGTGTGTGTGTATGTGGGTGTGGGAATGGCTTTGGCTTGGCCTTGGACTTCGGGGTGGCGGGAGGTGGTGATGGTGGTCAAGCTCAAGGACGTCGCTCGGCTGGAGTGACAGGCGTTGTTGGCTTGCGTTTTTTTGTTATTGTTTTTATTTTTCTTTCTGGCGTGTCTGTGGCAGGGAGAGCAATCTAAAAAAATTACAACAATATGAAATACCAGTAACTATTGTGCTAATAGGATTAAAATATATGCAGCACACAATGGCAGCCTTAGAGGGACGGAGGTCCTGTCTGCCCATGACAGTCCAAAGGCGCGCGGCAGCCGGCGGACGGCGGGCGAAACACGGGTGGCTTCCCTACAAACAGGTGTCAACACAGATGCTGAGCGTTTTCCACCGGACAACCTCACGTATCCTTTGTTTGCGATTATGACACTCACACACGTAGATACATTACAGGATTCAGCTACACATGATACCCACACATGCAAAAAGGTACTAAACGTGTAGAGGAAAATTGAGAAACTCACTTAACTTTTAGCGATGAAAAGTTTGGACATTAAGTTGGGAAAATCTACATTTCCGCTAAGATAGCATGCGTGGAAATTTTAAATTTATTTTAAGTTTTTAGATTTCTTAAAGCTAATTTATGGAAATTTGGAAAAATTTTCCTGATAATGGGATTAAAAAATAAACCAAACACAAGAAGAAGTCCTGAAAAAAAGCTGTTTCAAAAAGGAGCCACTTCTTCCTTATTTCTTATTGGTGGTATTCACCTATTTGCCGCTAGACCCAGTTGAGAATTTATGTGCCTAGCAAGCTCTACTGCATTTTCCTAAAAATAAATATTTTCTTAAAATAAATGACTATGAAAGCCAAAGAAAAACAAACTAGTTTGATGTTATATCCATAACCGTCTTTTCGTTAAAATTTTAATAGTTATATTTTGAGTTTTAATAAAATTTTTTCCGGTGTACTCAATCGGATTAAGTTTATTCCCTTCCAAGCGGAAATCACCTATGGCCAAGCCAACATATGGAGATGGCATCCCAAAGTTGGTGGCTTTCGGTAATTGCAGTTTTTGTCATCTATTTGCTGGGGCGGCAGGCTCCATCTTTGCAGGGATCCCGACAGCGCTTGCTCTTCTGCTTCTTCTGCTCCCTCCTATGGGGTTCTTTCCCTGGAAAAAAGAGAAATTGAGCACCACCCTTAATGAGTGTTTTGGCAACTTACTCTGAAAACAAGCGCCAAAGAACTGATTCTTCTCACAGACTTTCTTGCCCTTCTCGCTGCTTTGGCACTTTCTCTTGGCCATGCCCCGCACAGGATACCTTGATTGATGGAGCAAGTTATTTTTGGGCAGGATGTACTCGCCCAGCAGCAAGAAACCGATGAGGAAGCGGGCAGCCATGGCGGCGTTTTAGGGAATTAAGGAATCAACTAAAATGGGAAATTTGGACTCATGTCGAATGAGAACTGGTCGAGGTTAAAAAAGATTGAGTACAACTTTCACGGCCTGCTGATCGAAAGTTTTCCCTTGAAGTTGCCACGTGCCAAAAACATAGCAAGCTGCACTCCGTACTGGCTGGCAGCTGGGAGGAGCAACAAGCTTGTAATTACTTTCAGCAACTAATTAGAATGCGGCAAGATTACGATGCATTTGGCCACCAAAATGCAAGCACTTTAATCGAAAAAGTTATGCCAGAATCGGCTCAACTTTTATGGTAACTGCATGCATACATAGATTGTAGATTTTGGGAGGAAAATGAGTGTACTTTTAATTAAATTTGAGCTTTAAAAGAAAAACAAACTGAGGAATCTGGAGGAACTAACATAGAAAATATTTATAAACCTTTTACCAATATGTTTCAATAAACAAACAAGTCATTTAGCAGTATTGTGTCAAGTTAAGGTTATTTTTTCACTTTACTCCTTGACACCCTCCCTTTAAACCACTTTAATATTTAAAGCGTCTCACATTTGATTTGTTCGCTCTATGTAACCATCGTTAAAAATCCATAAGTATCTCAAGGATGTTCAGGGCAATCTCTAGTTTAAGGAAACATCTTTGAAGTGTGTCAGAATCGCCTGAGCTGAGCTCTGGCTGAGAGCTTTACCGTGTCTATATATACTCACATCTCCCTCTTATACGTCCACAGCCAATGTTTTAGCACTTAGTGAGCGAAAGCAAGCTCATAACTGACAGTCAAGGGGAGCTCGAAAATCCAACGAAAGCTTCCAGAAAAATAGCAACCAGGCGGGGAAATGCGGGCGAGCAAAGTTGAAAGTTGAGCGCGGCGCACAACGAAGAGGAAATGCTCTAGCATCAACAGCAGAATTGCGATGAAAATCCCATTAATCAATCCTTGAAGCAATACCAAACAAGCTGGAAAATTTCAATTTCATATTTATCTACTCGAGTGTCCTGGGGGGTTGTTACTGGCCACGGGGATACGATGATGATAGGTTGCATGCAGCACCTTTTTGTCCTGGCCATGGGTGCGGCTGCCTTTGAGTTCGCCCCGCTTGCTTTTAGTTTTTCTTCTTGCTTCATTTTTTTTTGGTATTTTCACTGGGATTTTTCGCTCATTTTCTATATGAATGGGGTGAGGAAAATGTGCAAAGTGTGGGCTGGGCTGTTTGCCGCTTTGATTGCAGTTTACATAGGTGTCAATTAGCAACGGTGCGGTTGGCTGCCTTTCAATGGAATTAGTGTTGATGTTTTCGCAGTTCTCCTCCCTTTCGGGCTTAAGGGGACAGTTGAGGGGATCAGCCCCGAGCAGGGGATTAGGGATGAGCACACTTTACAGCTCCGAAACTGACACCCAAATTATTAGCTTATGCTGCCATTTATGGGTGAAAAATATACTGCATTTTATAGCTGCAAATTCCCAGTTGGTTGGTTGTTGGTTGGGGAGTAGAGCTTGTTGTGACAAATTTTAATCTCTAGTATTAATTTCACACTCTAATTTAAGCGTATTCAAAAAGTGGCACATGTCAAGGGGGAACTCTAATACCTAAGTTTGGTTTAATTATGTCCCTTGTCAGGTAGTTTGAAGCTTGAAAAAATGAAAACAAGCCCCTGAATATAGCACCCTTAATGGTTATTTCGTTTTAATATTTTTGCTTTGTATTTTGTGTTTTACTCTCTAATTAAAAATAATGTTTAGGGCTTACCTTTCAACGGGAACGCCCTTTAAATATTCCCTTGACCTAATTATAAACTTTTTTATTTAATTGCTGGTCAGCTTTTAGTTTTTATCCTCCTTCAACAAGGAACTCTTTTGCCCTAAAACTCTAACCTGAATTAAATATCACCCCCAAAGTGTATACAGAATTTAGCTCTGCCGAAACTATTTGTAAACCAGTCTGAATTTTTTGTCCAACAGCTGCTCCTGCTTCCTTGTTAAAGGACCTACAGCCAAATTGGCGACAGTCAGAGCAATGAAAGTGATGAATAACTCAGAGTAATGTTACGAAATCAATAAAAATCCTTTTAGAAGATCTAGGACACACACCGCACACAGATACCCACATTAAGGACTTCTCCGGCTGTCAACCGAGTGTCGGTCTGTGTGTGTGCGACCTGGACAACATTTTTCTTTGACCGAGGAGCACATTTTTATTATCCCAAACTAATTTGAGGGTTGGTCCTTGATTTCGCCTCTCTCCTTGTCTCCTTCTCGTTCCGTTGCCATGTTTTGATGTCATTCGCTACACGTGCTTAATTTCATTTAATTTATTTAATACTTGAAAAATAAGTTTTTTGTTTACTTTTGTATTAAACAACCACCACCCCTCTGCTCGCTCTCTTGCTCCTGCATTCCCTATAGTCCGCCGAGGGTACGGGCATGTATCCCTTGGATTCCCTCTACTTAACGGCACTTGGGCGTGTACGAATGCCAATGAATTCGCATTTCGCCTTTCGCCACGCTGCGTAACGAAAAACGTGGAATTCGGGGAGTTTAAGTGGATGAGGATGAGGACGAGGATGAGGCTGAAGAATGCAAAAGGCGAAAAACGTAAGCGAAATCGAGGTGCTGCGAGGACTGCAAGACAAATCGCCCGCTGGGGAATTGTGAGGTTTGCCGGGAGAAATGCCTCGTCTGCATATTCATGATACGAGCCAGCAGCTCCTCTGCATATTTATAGGATGGTCCGATAGGCCCTGTCTAATATTAACCAGAAGTTTGCCGGAGCTCCCAGCAGGAAGCGGTTAAAATAAAACTTTCATTACACCCAGAAAAAATTATGGACTAAAAAGCTGCCAAATTGCCTAAAATTTTAGTCCATTTGACCTAAAACGGAAGTCGAGGCAGTCATTGCCTAAAAATTGTCCAAAATGCCATATTTTTAGGCCATAGAAGCAGGCCTAAATTTTAGGCAATTTTTGTCTAAAACGCCATATTTTTAGGCATTTTTTGTCCAAAATGCCATATTTTTAGGCAATAGAAACAGGCCTAAAATCCTGGCCATTTTTGTCCTAAAACTTAATTTTTAGGCAAATATAAGCCTAAAACTTAATTTTTATGTAATATTGATTTTATATGTTAACACAACCATTTAAAATAAGAAAAGGTGTATTCCAAAATGCATACAGTATTTATTTTTACTGTTGCAGTAGAGACTTGCTACTTCCGTAGCAAAAACATATCTAAGAGTTGGCCGTTAACCGTCACTCCATGCCAGGGATGTTAGAACCAGTTGGGAATTAAATGCACACTCGCAAGAGAAAATTTTTAGGCATCCCATGGCCTAAAAATATGGCATTTTGGCATTTTGACCCATTTTTTAAGCCATTATTGCCTAAAAATAAATTTTT
>VNJW01004987.1:0-10280 GCA_008042615.1 Drosophila auraria | reverse complement strand
TGTTGCACGCAGATCAAGTTTGTTTTAAAATTTGGCCACGCCCACTTCCGCCCCCAAAAAACGAAAAAAACTTAAATAAGCTAGATTCGTAAATTTTGGCTCAAAGTAAATAGATACAATAAATAAGTAGGCATTTGCGGACGTTTTCTGAAAATTTGAGTAAAATCGGATGATAAACATGGAAGTTATTAAACAATTAAGTTTCTTACCATATTGAGCCACAACGGCAGTAGCGAAAAAAAGTGTTGCGTGCTTTTGGGCGCAGTATTAATTCGTAATGCATCTGCTTACAGAATTTGTCTCTTTTAAACTTTGCTCAACATGTTTTTGGCAAAATTTGTCTTTATTTGTCAACATTTTGTTTTTCCCATGTCCGTGTGCTATTTAATTTCACGGACAATACTTTGGGTACCGGGTATCTCACAGTCGGTCGCACTCGACTGTAGCTTTCTCACTTGTTATTAAATAAAATAGAGGATACTGTCCGCAAGCGCCTAAAAAAGCTCAACTGAAGGATGAATGACAATAACATGGATGTGTAGGCTAGAATACTTGATGTCCTTTCAAAATAATGTAGTTTGAATATTGCAATTTCAGGAAAATCTGTCGAGTTTGTCGGGAAACGTCGGAGTCCATGGCCAATATTTTTGATGGCATCCCAGACAGAAGAATTTCGATTGCGGAAATGATTTCTGAGTGTACTGGCTTTCTCGTTTCTAGAGGGGATTCTTTTCCCAAAACCATATGTTCGCCTTGTAAGCAGGATGCGAGAAATGCATATGAGATAAAACAATTGTACGAGACGAGCCACCGGGTGTTCTGCCAGATTGAAAAGGATCTGAAGGAAGGGCAGCAGCTACTGGAGGAAGAAATCTGCGAGAAATCTGACTACGAGGACACGGGAACTGGAAGGACCTATTATAAAGTGAAACAGGAAAATACCGGAAAGGATTCGGTAGAAAAAGACGGAATTGAAAGAGATGAGTTCCATGCTCAAGTGAAGAACGAGCCAATTGAAGAAGACATATTCGAAGAAGATCTGCATATTTCTGACTGTGAAGTCGATCAGTTCAACATCGATGTAAAAACTGAGGAAATCAACAATTATGCTCAAAAAGATGATCAGCGACATGGGAATACTATTGATCACGAGGATAAGACGGAACATCCCCTTAGATATATTCAACATCCACACAAGTGTCCACATTGCAAGAAGTCTTTTTTAAGAAATAAAAGCCTTAAGCTACATATCCGAATCCACACAGCAGAACGACGTCACAAGTGTTCCCATTGCCAAAAGTGTTTTACGCAAAAAAGGAAGCTTGAGAAACACATTCGAAACCACACAGAACGGCCTTATATCTGCTCCTATTGTCAGAAGTCCTTCTCACTAAAGGCAGCTCTTAAGCTACACATCCGAACCCACACAGGAGAACGACCTTACAAGTGTTCCCATTGCGAAAAGTCTTTTTCGACTAACTCAGTTCTTAAGATTCACATCCTAACCCACTCAGAAGCACGGCCTTATATCTGTTCCCACTGCCAAAAGTCTTTTTCAAGAAAAGCATATCTTCAGAAACACCTCCTCACCCACACAGAAGAACAGTCTTACAAGTGTTCCCATTGCGAAATGTCTTTTACTCAAGAAAGCAATCTTCAAAAACACATCCAAACCCACACAGAACAACGACGTCACAAGTGTTCCCATTGCCGAAAGTCTTTTACTCAAAAGTGCAATCTTCAAAAACACATCAGAACCCACACAGAAGAACGGCCTTACAAGTGTTCCTATTGCCAGATGTCTTTCTCACAAAGCGGAAATTGTTTTAAGCGTCACCTCCGGCTACACACAGAAGAACAACCTTACAAGTGTTCCTATTGTCAGATGTCTTTCTCACGAAGCGGACATTTTAAGCGTCACCTCCGGATACACACAGAAGAACGATCTTAGAAATGTCACTAATTTTTCAAATTCTTCTCAAAATAACAAGGTTACTCATATTAAATATTACAAATAAAGTACTCGATAGAATGTCTTAAACTTTTTTTGACATAATAGGGTATATCTTCAGCTATATTTTCAATTTTTTTTTTTTCACAAAAATATTGGAAAAAAAAAAAAACGATATTCAACGCAATTTCCGGAGAAAAAAGTACCCATAATGCTGGCACAATTCCGGCCGAATAAGTAGCTGAAACGAAAAAATTCAAAAATTTTATTAAAGTAGATAAGATTTCCTATGCAATAACCTAGAATATTTGAAAAATATCAAAATTAACAAAATGGCAGAGTTTTGAAAAAACAGTTCGTTTTTTGGAGTAAAATTTGTTTTTTTTTCCAAATTGACAATTTTCATTCAATTAAAAAGGTCGCAGGAGATTGTATGTTAATTTAAAGCGATCGGTCAATTTGTCGTTTAGTTATGATGCCAGCAGTTTTGAAAAATGTCGTTTCGAGAAAAACACGTTTAAAGTTAGGAAACTTGAAGCTTTAAAGTTTAAACCTTCTGCGAGCGGTCGTTTTATAAAAAGCTGTCATTCAAAAACTATTCAAGAAATGACATTGCCGCAGGATATTGTTGAAAGTATAAACAATTAAAACGCAAAACAAAAAAAAACCATTTATTGAAAATGTTACACTGGTAAAATAAAATAAGGATATTTAATAATCCCAGATCTTTCAAAATATACTGCTTAAATTTTGAAATGTTCACCATATTTCTATTTTTTTAGCACGCAGTCGGAACGGACGAAATCGTACCACTATATCCCACCACTATATCTATATACATAGATTCCATAGGAATGATGGCAAAATTAATGGAAACAAATTTTAACTTCTGTTTTTCAACGAATTTCTATAAACTTCGAGGTATAGCTGTTTTTCACGGTTTTAGCTTCATTAAGATCGGACAACTATATCATATAGCTGCCATAGAAGCGATCGGTCGATTTATACTATACATTTTATAATATAAATTTCAATACGAATAAAATTTAAATGTTTTAATTAATTAACTGTTTATTTTGATTTTCTTAGATTTGATGTGTGTATGATCTATCGAGTCAGATCGGAATTCTGAGTAGGTCGGGCTGGAGAACGCGCTGCGCTTAAACGTTAATTTCGGATTTGAAATTGTGTGTGTGGGTTAGAATGTGATCCTTAAGATTTCCGTTTGTTGAAAAACACTTCTTCCTGTAAGGCCGTTCTCCTGTGTGGGTTCGGATGTGTAGATTAAGAGCTCCGCTTTGTGAGAAAGACATCTGACAATCGGAACACTTGTAAGGCCGTTCTCCTGTGTGGGTTCTGATGTGTTTTTGAAGATTGCTTTCTTGAGTAAAAGACTTCTCGCAGTAAGAACACTTGTACGGCTGTTCTCCTGTGTGGGTTCGGATGTGTTGACTAAGAGCTCCGCTTTGTGAGAAAGACATCTGACAATTGGAACACTTGTAAGGCCGTTCTCCTGTGTGGGTTCGGATGTGTTGATTAAGATTTTGTTTTAGTGAGAAAGACTTTCCGCAATGGGAACACTTGTGAGGTCGTTCTCCTGTGTGGGTTCTGATGTGGTGATTAAGAACTCCGCTTTGTGAGAATGACAACTGACAATATGAACACTTGTAAGGCCGTTCTCCTGTGTGGGTTCTGATGTGTTGATTAAGATTTTGTTTTTGTGAGAAAGACTTTTCGCAATGGGAACACTTGTGAGGTCGTTCTCCTGTGTGGGTTCGGATGTGTTGATTAAGAGCTCCGCTTTGTGAGAAAGACATCTGACAATAGGAACACTTGTGAGGTCGTTCTCCTGTGTGGGTTCGGATGTGTAGCTTAAGGCCTTGAACTCTCAAAAAAGACTTCTTGCAATGTGGACACTTGTGTGGATGTTGAATATATCTAAAGGGATGTTCCGTCTTATCCTCGTGATCAATAGTATCCTCATGTCGCGGATTATCTTTTTGAGCATAATCGTTGATTTCCTCAGTTTTTACTTCGAAGTCGAACTGATCGACGTCACAGTCAGAAATTCGCATATTTTCTTCGAATATGTCTTCTTCAATTGGCTCGTTCTTCACTTGAGCATGGAACTCATCACTTTCAATTCCGTCTTTTTCTACCGAATCCTTTCCGGTATTTTCCTGTGTCAGTTTATTATACGTCCTTTCAGTTTCCGTGTCCTCGTAGTCGAATATTTCGCAAAAAGGCAGGTCCTGCCTTTCCTTGAAATACTTTTCAATTTGACAAAACAGCCGGTGGCTATTCTCGTATAGTTGTTTTACTTCATATGCATTTGTAGCATCCTGCTTACAGGGCGAACATATGGTTTTGGGAAACGAATCCTCTCTAGAAACGAGAAGGCCAGTACACATAGAAATCATTTCCGCAATCGAAATTCTTTTATCTGGGATGCTCTCAAAAATATTGGCCATGGGCTGCTCCGACGTTCCCAGACAAACACGACAGATTTCAATTTTCCTGAAATTGCAATATTCAAACCACATTATTTCGAAAGGATATCGAGTATTCTAGCTTACACATCCATAATATTTGGATTCAACCAACAAGTTGAGCTTCATAAAACTTTTGCGGACAGTATCCTCTATTTTATTTTATTTATTTACACAACTGTTTACTTTGGTTTTGTTGACAGCAGAATAGTGTGCCCGCTTCTGGCACGTCAAAATATACCAAAATGGCTCCGTTCCGACATACAGTGACAGACTAAAGACTCCATACGATACATTTTTAATTTTTTATTTTAACAATGCAGTCTTGGTTTAAATTTAATCGACTGGTGACAGGGTTGGAGATGCTGCCTTCACTGCATTGCAAACTTCTGGTCAAAATTAAATTAACCTGGAAGGAAATTAAAAGAACAAAGAGAAGAAATGGCTGCTTTTCGTTCGATGGGGTATTAAGGTGAGTGGAAACGGTTACGTTTTTGGTCACTTGAACAAATAATACACTTTATAAAAATATAATTATAAAGACGTTTGCTCCTTTGATTTCTCCGCAGGGAATAGGGAATTTCCTAAATGCCACAGAGATACTCAAGGAGAATTTAAGACGTATATTTTGAAAGATCTGCGATTATTAAATTTCCACATTTTATTAAAATTATTTGGAATGCAGGGTCACATAATCAATATGAGTAACCGTGTTGTTTTAAGAAGAATTTGACAAATGAATGACAACTTTATGATCGTTCTTCTATGTGTAGCCGGAGGTGTCGCTTAAGGTTTGGCAGTATCGAAAAAGACTTCTGGCAATGATAACGCTTGTAAGGCCGTTTTCCTGTGGGTTCGGATGTGTTCCTGAAGTTTGTGTTTTGGTGGAAAAGACTTTTTGCAATGGGAAAACTTCTAAGGTCGCTCTCCTGTGTGTTTCTGGCGGATGTGTACCTTAAGATTTCCTTTTTGTGAGAAAGACTTCTGGCAATGGGAACACGTGTAAGGCTGTTCTCCTGTGTGGGTGAGGATGTGCATCTTAAGACTTTGTTTTACTGAGAAAGACTTCTGGCAAAGGGAACACTTGTAAGGCAGTTCTCCTGTGTGGGTGAGGATGTGTTGCTGAAGATATTGTTTTCCTGAAAAAGACTTTTCGCAATAGGAACACTTGTGAAGTCGTTCTCCTGTGTGGGTTCGGATGTGTTGCTGAAGATTTGTTCTTCCTGAAAAAGACTTTTGGCAGTGGGAACAGATATAAGGCCGTTCTCCTGTGTGGGTTCGGATGTGATTTTTAAGACTTTTGCTTGCCGAAAAAGACTTTTCGCACTGACTACATTTGTAAGGTCGTTCTCCTGTGTGGGTTCGTATGTGTAGCTTAAGACCTGCATTTAGTGAGTAAGACTTCTGACAATAGGAACAGATATAAGGCCGTTCTCCTGTGTGGGTTCTGATGTGTTTTTTAAGATCTCCGGATTTTGAGAAAGACATCTGACAATAGGAGCAGATATGAGGCCGTACTCCTGTGTGGGTTCGGATGTGTTGCAGAAGATAGCCTTTTTGTGAAAAACACTTTTCGCAATGGGGACACTTGTGAGGTCGTTCTCCTGTGTGGGCTCGGATGTGTAGCTTAAGGTATGGAAGACTCAAATAAGACTTTTCGCAATGTGGACACTGGTGTCTATGTATATCTCCAGGTGGATGTTCCGTCTTATCCTCGTGATCAATAGTGTCCCCATCTTCTTGAGCATAATCGTTGATTTCCTCAGTTTTTACTTTGAAGTCGAACTGATCGACGTCACAGTCAAAAATATGCATATCTTCTTCGAATATGTCTTCTTCAATTGGATCCAAATGGCCATGGAACTCATATCTTTCAATTCCGTGGGTAATTTCTTTCTCCAGTAGCTGCTGCTCTTCCTTCAGATCCTTTTCAATCTGGCAGAACACCCGGTGGCTCGTCTCGTACAATTGCTTTATCTCATATGCATTGGTCGCATCCTGTTTACAGGGCGAACATATGGTTTTGGGAAAAGAATCTTCTCTAGAAACGCAAAAGCCAGTACACTTGGAAATCATATCCGCAATCGAAATTCCATTTTCTGGGATGCTCTCAAAAATATTAGCCATGGACGGCGACGCTTCCAGGCAAACCCGACAGATTTTCCTAAAATTGCAATATTCAAGCCACATTATTTCGAAAGGATATCGAGTATTCTATCTTACACATCCATATTATAAGGCTTTATCCTGCAGTGGCGTTTTTAAGCGTTTAAGGACAGACGCAATTTTATACTTGTGTGTTTGTTGACCGCCGAATAGTGTGCCCGCTTCTGGAACGTCAAAATATACCATAATGGCTCCGTTCCGACATACAGTGGCGGACTAAAGATGTCGGAGATGCCTGCTTATTTTTATACCCTTGCATGCCGCAAGAGGCATCTCCAAACCCATAAAGTATATATATTTTATTGTAATTTTATTCGTAATTGAAATTTATCTGGGAAAATGGTGATTCTTTCAAAACGGAATAAATGATCAATCGATTATATCAATTGATATCGATTTTTTCTCATCTCTAAACAGCTGATTAGAACTATTTTTTTCATTAAGTGCATTTATTTGTTTTCGGACTGAATTGGGACTGAAGCAATGTCACGATTAGCTTTATTGCGCAATTTGGTGTGCCACCGACAGAAGCTGCTGTCCACCAACCGGCTGAAATGCGCGGCGGCAGTGCACTGGAGCGCACAATTGCGTCAAGAAGAGTCGCGGGGTTTGTACTCCACCTGTGAATAGTACATCCCATTTAAAATAACGTACTAAATAGATATGTTGCTTATGCAGGAGGGCGCGGCGGTGGGGCACTGCAGCAGTCGCAGGAGAACGCCCAGGTCTCTACGGATGTGCGTCCTATTGGCGAGAAGATTAAGGAGAACACGAAGACGGCTAGTTATACGGCGATTATAGTGGCCGGTTTGGGTGTCACCTGCGTGATGTTCTTCGCCATTTTTCGGGAACTCTTCTCCAGCGAGAGTCCCAATAATATATACGCTGATGCCTTGAGCCGCGTCGTTGACGATCCGCGGGTGCAGGATGCCATCGGTGCGCCCATCAAGGGGTTTGGCGAGACTTCGCGCCGCGGTCGCCGGCAGCATGTGGCCCACTCCAGCTACGAGCGCAATGGGAAGCCGCACATGCGAATGCAATTCTATGTGCAGGGACTGAGGAACAAGGCGACGGTTCAACTGGAGTCCAGGAGGGTAGGAAGGAATAAAGCTAAGGTCACGGTTGTTATATTAATGCTGCTCTACCTCCTTTAGGCTCGCTGTGGCAAACTGGAGTATCGCTACTTATTCGTGCAATTGGATCACTATCCCCACACCACCATTATTCTGGAGGATAACCGCGCCCTTGATCCCGCCCCCGAGCCCGCGTCCGCTGCACCTTCCTTCGGCAACCTGGCCCTGATGTCCAATAGTCAAGAGAAATAAGGGGATCCCAACGAACCCCTGCTCTGCACTTAAATTTTCTGTACATTTGTTATATTTATTATTTGACTGACAATGAATTTGCATTGGGAATTGATATCCAATACCATCCGCCGTCGCGTCACTCGCCAATCGAGAAGTTGTCCATCTCCAGAATGGCACCCGATTCGTGTCAGTAGAGTTTCTTCCAGGGTATGATCTCCCAGGATCGCAGGATGTGGCGGCCGAAGAGAAAGTCCTTCAGTTTGTTCATGATGTAAAACGAGATGCCAAAGAAGGAGGCAAAGTACAACCAGAATTGGCCGAGTCGCTCCCAGATGCTAAGATGATAGCGAGCGGGCACCTGGAGCACATCCAGCTCCAGTTCAATGACGAGTCCGGGCTCCGAGCGCGGCGAAGTGGGTCTGTAGTAGGTCTCCTGCACAGACAGTTGGAAATAGGCGGGATTGGCCTTCACTTGTGCGAGCAGAGATTCCATTTTGTACTGCCCGATGTCTGCCGTGCTTGCATTTGTGTCCACATGGACCTGTCGAAACTGCGTCTTGATGTTGCGTCCCGGAAAGGGGCAGGTGAACTCTACATACTGCTTCAGTTGCAACTCCCCCTTCAGTTGAATGCGGCCATTATTAAGGCGAGCGGCCAGGGGAATCTGGAGCTGATGGGCCAGCACGGAGGGCGGTGAGAGATCACACTTGTGCTGGAGATGAGCCTCAAAGAAGACCAGCAGATTGAAGCTCACCAGGCGAGCGGTCAGATCCTGCAGCTCCAGTTGGAAATGCGCCCGATCCGTCACCGTGTCATAGTCCACATCCTCTGTCCAATATCTGGTAGCACTGCAGCTATTGGTATAGCCACCCATTTGTGCATTGAAATCGCTGAAGCTACTGCACGCCACCACCAATTCCTGTTCGCCATCTTCCGCTGTGCCCACGAATATGTACTGATAGCTGAACTCCACATTGGGCTGCTCATACAGGACCCTCGATTCCGAAATTCCAGAGTAGGGACTCAGCAGGGAGACCAGAAGGACGGGTATCATCACGGATAGGGCTATGAACGCCAGGACTATAAGCGAGGCAAAGGAGCACAAGGAGTTCTTGTACACGATCGCCGTGTTGGTCGTATGCAGCGGAATGAATCTCATCTCGATTTTATTCGCAATTTAATGCGGGTTTCCGTAGGCACACCTGCTCTCCCTTACACTTGTCAATTGAATGTTGTGAAAATACATTTCTGAATTACGTTGCCTGGCAACCTTTTAAAATAGTGGCCTAGGGAATTAGGGAAGTGTTACTATTTCCCACGCAAAATTGGTATATTTTATATTATATTAAAGATATTTCAATACTCGAACATTAACCTTATTCCAGGCAAAGAGGTAAGGTTAAACTTCGAAATAAAATGGCCTTTCAAACATTAATTTAAACAGCCGGGAAAGTGCAGTGTGCTCGCCAGATTTTCCGATTACAATGCTGATTTCAGCGGATTTTCTCCCCCAATGCAACAGGTCACACTAAAAGGCTCTAGACGAGTTGGCAGAACTGGTTCATACATAAATTCTACATGTTTCTTATAGCGCCATCAGTTATTCCAGTTTTACCATGTAATTTGCTGGCATGTAACATACGCTGTGTAAAATAAAATGTAAAATTATATTTATAATTATTTATGAATATCAGGAGTTTCGTAAGATAGATAATCTTTTTTATCAGTATCCATTGCGGATCTTTCTTAGGATTCAACGTGGTTATCATCTATTGTAGCCTAGAACCAGCTGAAAATTCAAACGGCCCCTTGTCTTTATTTTGATCTGATATTTAACTAAAATTCTATTAAATATCTATTTTATTTGTTTATATTATTAATGACCTATACGAATTTATACCAACTCTTAAAAAGCAATCCTATACATATAACAGAAAAAAACAAGTGGGAAAGCTACAGTCGAGTGTGACCGACTGTTAGATACCCGGTACCCAAAGCATTGTGGGTGAAATTAAACAGCACATGAACATGGGAAAAAAGGAAATGCTGACAAATAGAGACAAATATTGCTAGAAACATGCTGAGCAGAACTTAAAAGAGACAAATGTTGCTAGGAACATGTTGGGCAACTCTCAAAAGCGAAAAATGTTGCTATTAACATGCTGAGCAACACCCAACAAAGACAAATGTTGCTAGGAACATTTTGAGCAACACACACGTGCGCGCTCTCTCTCTCTCTCTCTCGCTCAAAAACTTTATTGTTTAATAACTTCTATGTTTATCATCCGATTTAACTCAAATTTTCAGAACACGTCCACGATTGCCTACTCATTAAGCCTATTTATTTATTTTACGCCGAAAATCACG
>VNJW01004980.1:0-57456 GCA_008042615.1 Drosophila auraria | reverse complement strand
GCTATATGATATAGTTGTCCGATCTTAATGAAATTAAAACCGTAATTCTAGAACTATAAAAAACGACTATATCTCGAAATTTATAGAAATTCGTTGAAAAACAGAGAAATTAAAAATTTTTGTACATTAATTTCGCCATCGTTCCTATGGCAGCTATAGGATATAATGGTCCGATTTCGGCCGTTCCGACATATATACTGCGTGCTAAAGAAATAAGACTATGCTAAAAATTTCAGCCTGATAGCTCAAAAACTGAGAGACTAGTTCGCGTAGAAACCGACAGACGGACAGACAGACGGACAGACAGACGGACAGACAGACGGACAGACAGACAGACGGACATGGCTAGATCGACTCGGCTGGTGATGCTGATCAAGAATATATATACTTTATGGGGTCTGAGATGCCTCCTTCACTGCGTTGCAAATATCATGACAAAATTATAATACCCTCTGCAAGGGTATAAAAAGGCTGAAATAAAATAGGAACATATTTTCTCAAATCTGAATAAGCTAAGATTTGGTAAGTCCGCCTAGTGTGACCATAAATATTGAAAGTTAAAACATTACAAGAATTAAATTTTAAAGAAATTAAAAGTGAAAGTGGAGTTTGATGTTTAGTTTCGGAATGCAAACTCTTATGGTTTAAGTTTCAATATATTAAATATTCATCACTATGCCATATCGACACATTTGATTGAAGTGAAGTGATCCCATTTGTGAAAGCTCGTCGAATTCTTGACAAACTGGAAGTGGAAACTTTATGACGTCGCGCCACTTGTTGCCATTATTTACGCAGTTGGTTTTTCTTCTCTTGCAACACGCGCAAAAATTAATTGCGCAAAAGTTGAACCACCAAAATATTTCAAAACTTATTGAAATCGAACTTGGCGGCAAAAGCTCTCAAAATGCGCGCCAACTTGTTGTTTTTTTCTTTTCGCTTGCTGCACTTTATACCCTTTAATAGCGAAATGGTAAGGGGTAATCCGATTTGATATTGATTTTGTCTCTTTGTATTTTTTTTTTCAAGCTTTACTCATAAACCAATATCAAAATAAACATTTAATATATGGCGTAAAATTTGGAGAAGCTTAACTTGTAAAACATGCTCTAAGATCTGGTCAAGCTAGCGTCTAACAGCAACTCAACTAAATTGTTATTATTATTATTATACAATTATAAAGTACAGGGTATCTGTCAGTCGCATCATACTCTGGACATTTTTCTGCTGTGTCGCCTTGTTGCGAAATCAAAACAAAATGCGAACGAGCGAAAGAGAGAGCCAAAGAGGGGGCTAAGGACACAGGGCGGAATGCACGCGCCAAAAAGTGCAATGGAAATGGCGGGAGTACGGGGGACGGGACGGCGGCATTTGGGGGCGGGGAAATGGAAATCAAAGCGAAACGTAACGGAATCAGCGAATCGGCGGGCGGTGAAAATTGTGAAAACAGCAGAGAACTTTGCGCCTTTTTTTTCCCCCGACCACCTGATGATTTTGTGGATTTTACAAAATTTTACGATTTATTTTTCCTTCGATTATTGTCTGTCACTTCCTTCAGGAGAAATTCTACGAATTAAAGGTTTAACGCCCTATTTGTTGAGATTTGTTTGTAATATTTTATCATATTTCTTTAGTTCTATTTTAACTTTAGTCAAAACTAATGTTAAATTGTTGATCAAAGTCAAATTATGGAAATAATAACAAAAATAATGAGTTAGATGTTTTTCTTTATCAATTCTTTATTTTATTTGTATTTTAGAACAAAAATTTAAATTTAAAATTCAGAAGAAAAGCCTCAATTTCATTTTTAAAACAAATATCTCAAGGTTTCTATGTTGTAATGATTAAAATATAAGTTTGTTTTCATCTAAAATCCTATTAAAGTAAATATATTTGTACATAAATAAGATTTTATATACTTTTAAGATATATAATTTTATTTTTGTAATATTCAACAGCACTTACACAGAGATTAGTGTGACCATCTTAATTTAATATTTAAATTATTTGAAATATTGATTTGAAACTTGTGTATATTTTTTGTTAAATTTTTATAGAATTCCTATATTTTCTCTCTTATAATTTATATGCTAAAAGGGTTCTTTTTTATCCCCTCTCTTCGTCTCGAAGTTTCTGTTATTTTTTCGGCTTTCTTTTTACCATTTTCTTGGCATAATTTAATTAGACTTGAGGTAGGTTTTGCGCATACACACTTGTTTGTTATTTTCATTTTCTTATTTTTTTTTTGTTCGTGTTGTATTGTCTTGTGGTTTTTTTCGTTTGTCTTTCTGTTTTTGCCACAAAGTTCAGGGGTTCAATCAACTTGACAAACTGAAATTGGAGTTGCGAAGCGGGGGAAGAGGTGGAGAAGCGTAAAAGGTGCAGCTTAAATTACAAACAAAACACACAGCAGACTGGGGAGAACAACAAAATAGATAAAAGAGACAATGACACGAGAAAAACAAAACAAGGAACGTAGAGGTAGTAACGGGAGAAAGGGGAGAAAAGCTTCTTTGTTCTTGAATAAATACAAACTTGTCTTTATGCCTTGTAAATGATCCTTAAGTTATATATTATAGCTTTAATACTTTCTCAATTTCCCCCTTCAATTGGTGGCAAAAAAAATGATGCAAAATGAATTTGTTTATTTTTCCTCTCGCCCTCTTCCACTCGCTTTGTGTTTGTAAACAAATTTCCACTCAAAAGGCACGAAGCAAAACAAAAAGCGAGTGAGTGGAAAACGTGAGGGAGAGAGATTTCTCTCAGCCGGGCCAGACCGGCAGAATCTCGTGGCTTATTTCCCTCTCTCGGCTGTTGCGAAGCCATTCGGCAGCCTTCGGCTCCGTTCGTCCGCTGTTAACTCTGCTCTCTCCTCTGTAAACACGAGAAATTCGCTGTTATCTACGCTCTCTCCCACGAATTTGACACGAATTCTACACTCATTCTCTGTTAACCGTCAAATTTTACCCCATTTCGCTGTTAACCGTCCAACTCGACCCCGCTTTTCTGTTAACCCGCGTAGAATGTAGACTGTTACTGTTAAGCGCGCTCGGCCCGGCCCGGAGAAGCCTATAAATACCAGTGCAAACGAGCATTTCGAAAAAAAAATTTTTTTTTCAAAAAATTTGAAATCGCGTGGAAACTGGCTCTCTCGCTTTGTGGATTTTTGGCTGTTTTCCCGCCCAACAAAAAAAGCAACCAACTAGGCTAACGTCCAAAAAATAAAGAATAATTCAATCACAAACTGTTCGCTAAACTAGTAAAAAAAAGTTACAAATCTGTTACAATGTCACACAGAAACAACCATAGTGCTAAAACCAGAAAAAGTTTAGAAAAGTCCTACTAAACCGAGAAAAGTCGCGCAAAAACCTGCAATAAAACAGTGAGAAACAATTAACCGACAAGAAACCAGTGAAATATAACTTTAAACGAGAGAAGTAATAATTAAAATCTAAAACGGAAGGCGGAACAGTCCCCAGGAATTGCACCGTTAAAAGCGCGCGAAGACAAACGAATTTTTTTAGGTGTCCCTTTTTTTGGTGTTTTTGACTACGTATTCCCGTATATATTTCCTTTTATTTGTGTTTGACGCAAAAAGTGCGCAACAACACTTGTGAGACTTGCGAAGAAGGAGAGAAAGAGCGCGAAACAGAAGCAGCAGCAGCAGCAGCAGCAGAAGAAACTTAACCAAATTGGATTACATTTACATTTAATTGAATAACACACCCAATCAACACACACACACTGACAACTGGATACCAGCACACAACAAACAAAGTAACGGGACTTTGTCTACGAAAAGGAAAAGCTGTTGAAAAAGGTGAGTAAGAAAGATCGGCAAGAAAAAAAAACACACAAACACAAAAAAAATCAAAAGTGCAAAACGGAAATTGTTAGTGGAAAAAATTCTCGAGAATTTCGCGCAAATTTAATGAAAACGCGGGCAACGAAGGGAATGGGTAAAGGAAGCTCCGATTCTAACTGTAAATGCTCGCACACAAGTGCAAAGCAGAACGGCGATTCCTTTTTGTGATCACACACACACGCACGCACTCGAGTCGAAAACGAAAACGAAGAAAACTTTTGCAATTTAAGGCGGTATTTTTTCTTATTCAGTGATTAAAAATGTTCCTGGTGAAATTTGCAATTGACAAGTTGTGAAATTAAAAAATAAATAAATAAAAGCTTTGGCATATTACGAGACTTGAAAAAAATAAAATTTAATTATTGTGGAAAAAATAAATTTTAATTCTTAAAACAATAAAAGCTGAATAAGAAAAAAAATAAATGTTTAATAAACAAAATAAAGGATTGTTGATTGATTATAGAAACTGATCGTTTTTGTGTGAAATTAAAAATTCAGCCTATTTAAATATTTCAACAAACACTAAAATCCAAGTGAATAACATTTTTAAATACAAATCTTTGCAAAAGGAATTTGTTGGTGTGTGTGTGTGTGTGTGTGTGTGTGCTCCCAAACTGTACCCTGTTTACCGTTAGTTTTCAGTGTTATTCTCCCATCTTTTCGTTCCGCCAATGCAACGGAATGTACATCGGAAGAACACAGAGAAAAAAGACAGAGATTTATCAGTTGAAGGTCAAATATGAGAGAATTGGAATGGAAATGGAAACGGGAACGGGAATTGGAATATTATTTGGAGGAGCTTCTCGCCCGGCGTCTATCTTTCTTTTCCCTTTTCTTTTTTTTTGCCGTTGTCAAACTGGAAGAATTCCAAGTCAGAGAGCGAGGAACCGTTAATAGTGTATAAATTGAATAGCGTATATAGCTTTTTATTTACTTTTTGATAACATTTTCTGAACCCGCGACACTGACGTCAGGCAACGAAATGTAAATTGGGACACGTTAAAAAATAATTGTGTAGATTTTTCTGTAGATTTTTGTAGATTTTTAGTAAAAAAAAAAAAAAAAAAAAAAAAAAACTCTTTATTCTTTAATTTTATTTTATAAAATTTCAGACATTTTTGCAACTAAATTAAAATAATAGCCTAAAATTCGTTAAAACCAGACCGCAAATAAATAAAATATAGCGAAAATGGCGCATTTAAATTAAAAAAAAACTTCATAATTAATTACTTAAAAATACTTGTGATGCTTTTACCTATCTACAACGTTTTTTCTCATTTTTTAATTTACAGACAGCACCAACTCAGGAAATAAGATAGAATAATACAGAATATTAAAATGGCCGTAATGCCCCTATTGTACGACGAACTAAAGTTCCCGATGGAGGACTCCACCACAATGAACTATGAATATGACCATGACCACATGATGCTAAGCCTGGACGATCTACTGTTCGATGAACAGATGGCCAGCATCCAACGCGATTGTGAGAAGATCCAGGATGATTTTCTCTTCGGCGATAGCTTTTCCGTAAGCGAGGAGGACCTGAAGCCGGAGATCCGCAATGCAGACCTCATGTGGTCGGCGACGGCGGGCTGCAATAATGCCACAAACATCAGCTCCAATGGCAACAACAGTGCCGCCTCCTCGTACAGTGAAACCAGCGCCATGGCCCTGGCCGTGGTCTCTGGCTCCACGAATCCGTACTCTACGTACCAGCGCCAGCAAAGTCAGACCCAGCAGGCGCAGCAGTCGCAGCAGCAACAGCCGCAGCAGGAGAGTACCGATGATTTCCCGGTGATCATCAAGAAGGAGCAGGTGGATATGGACTATGTGTTTGCCGAGAAACGTCGCCGCCTCAGCGGTGGCGACAAGAAGTCGTCGTCCCATACCGAGGCCCAGAACGAAGACCAATTGATACCGCCCGGCGGCAGTCTATTGCGCAAGCGGAATCCCCAGCCTCTGCCCTCAGTCAGTCTTGCCTTCATTCGCAAGGTGAGCGGCGAGCTGAAGAGCAGGAAGGTCCAGAGACCAGACACACCGCACAGCCTCAGCGACGAGGTGGCTGCCCCGGAGTTCCGGCACAACGTTGACCTGCGAGCCTGCGTGATGGGCAGCAACAACATCTCGCTGACCAGCGATGTGGATATGAATAGCATTACCCAGATCAGTGGGTATCTGCAGAACGGCACCAGGGGCACTCCCTTCACTGCCCGCTTTCCCATGAACGATATGAACGATGTACTCGATGTTCTCAATCAGGAAGTGTCCCAGTCACAAACCCAGCAGACCCAACAGCAGCAGCAGCAGGCCATCGATAAGGTGGTAGCCAGCAGTACAGTGGCCTCTCCGCCAACGACCAGCTCCGACTGCGACTCGGACGACGGTGATTCGATAAACTACGCCCGAGTGATGCGCGAAATGCGACGCAACCAAAGCAGCAAGATCATCAACAGCGGCTTCGCCATGATGCTGCACAGTGATCACAGCTACACGCGCTGCAACGATATGGTTGATGATGGACCCCATATCGAGACGCCCTCCGATTCCGGTGAGTTTTCAATTGGTTTCTTACGGGGGGATCTCTTAGAGTTTGGCTTACTACCTTTATATCTCAGGAGGTTTCAAAGATAGCACTATCAAATTTGGTATGTGAGCTTCTTTAGCCTTCAGTACTCAGTAACTAAAGTAAAATTTAATATTGTAAGAGCTTAACCTTGTAAAATATCAGATCTCTTGGGGAACTACTAGAGTTCCACTACCAAAACTCTTTAAAATACTTTTATAATTAGATTGATAATCGTTAAAAGCAATCAACTAATTATAGAACAGAATATTTAGCTGGTTTCTTACGGGGGGATCTATTAGAGTTTGGGCCATTAAATTTGGGTTACTACCTTTATATCTCAGGAGCTTTCAAAGATATGCCTATCAAATTTGGTATGTAAGCTTCTTCAACCTTAAGTACTCAGTAACTAAAGTAAAATTTAATATTGTAAGAGCTTAACCTTATAAAATATCAGATCTTGTGGGGAACTACTAGAGTTCCATTACGAAAATAAACGGAAATTCCATCAAGTCTTCAAAATAATTTCTCTAAAACCCCCTTTTCTCGCCCGCTTAGATTGATAATCGTTAAAAGCAATTAACTAATTATAGAACAGGATATTTAGCTGGAGTTTTCTGATTAATTTCCACCGCTTTTCCCACACACATACACACTCCCTCACCCTTCCTCTCTCTTGCTGTTTTTGTTGCACATTCAACTAGTGTTCGCACTTCCGTTTCGTGTGGGCGTTGCACAGAGATACACTGAAACCAACAAGTCAACACACCATACCAACCACCGGAAAATCGATCGGGGAAAAACGCCTACGTCAACAGCAAACGTAGTAAACTTGTTACGTTGCAGCACACGCCCACGTTTGTCTGAAGCGATTCTCATTGATTTTTGTGTGCTTTTCGCCGTTTGCCGCTTGCCGCTTGGGCTTTCCTTTGCGCTCTTTTCCTTCTGCTTCTTGCTGCCTGCTGCCCACCCACAACTGGGAAAATGTTGGCGCGTGGCTTTCATGGCTCATTGTGTATATACATATGGATGTGTATATATTTTTTTAAATGTTTTTCCATGGCGTCATCCTCTCTCTGCCAACAAGAAAAGCGAAAAAAAAAAAGTTATCACTAGCCAAAGGGAAAAGGGGATGATGTTCTTGCGCAGTACTACGCCCAAAACTGAAATAAAAGAAGAGCAGCTCTCTCTTTCTCTCTCTCTCTCTTTTGGGCCAACACCCCAACATTTTCTAGGCTTTTCCTTGTGTCGCCGCCTGTTGTTGCCGTTGTTGTTGTGCTTTTCAAGGATGTCTGCCCTGGCCACGTGGCAGACAGCCCCAAAATTTTCCTTCCTCCTTTTGCCGGCATTTATGTGCTTATATACCCTATTTTTTTGGGGTAGGTGCGGTTTACCATGCAACATGTAACAATGTCTTTTCATAATAATAATTAACAGCATATACTAATGTTAAATTTAATAATTATAAATCAAATCAAATCAAATAAAAAACTAGCTTTATAATTAAAAACCACTTAAAAAATATTAGACACAAATCCCTTTTATTTTATTGATTAATTACCATTTCCCCTAGTTATTCGATTTATTTTAATATATTTAAACAAAAATTATAGGGTATCCCTTGTGTCTGCATATTCGCCCCAACCGAGTTCAATGTCTCCTCTCTCTTTTTGGCGCGCAAAAATCTTTACTATCCATTGAGCAACCCTCGCACTCGCACATACGCGCGCGCCGTCTCGCTTGCTCTGCCGCCTCTCACGCTTACGTCACGTCACGTCAATCATCTTTTACTACGCTGTACGCTACAACTACAACTACGATTACGACTACGACACGACGGCGACTGCAATGGCAAATACAAAATGCAAATACAAAATGCAAACACAAAAATGCAGCTACGCAAAATACTACTTACTATTCCGTAGTTTCTTGATTCATTAAAAAACATTAAAAAAAATACAAAAAATTTACGAAAGCTTAAAAAATTAAAGACTAAAAACAAATCCCATTGTAATTAACAAAAAAAAAAAAAAAAAAAAAAAAAAACTGCACAAAAAGCAAAAGCAATAAAAGGCATTTCGCTCACACTTGTTTTGCTCCAATGCTCGCGTGCTCGCTCTCGCCGGCCGGCCGGCGGCCTCCTCTCCCTCGCTCTTGCAATTCGCCGAGTGCAGTCAAACCGAAGTGCAAGCACACACACACACACATTTGCGCGCCACTTTTGCACGTTTTGCAGGTTTGTTTTGATTGTGTTGTTGGCTTTTGCCTTTGCGCTCTGCGCTTTTTGCCTTTTGCTTTTTTGGGTGTTGTCTCTCTGGTTTTGCATTCGCATTTTGCCTGTTACCAAGCGCTCCATTTATTTATTTTTTTATTTGCTCCCGCTGCGAGCGATTAGCAAAGAATAGAATAAAATTAGAAACAAGAAAATGGCAAGAGGCCTATGCCCGTGGGGGGGCGGCATAAATTGAGTAGCAACGCCCACGACTGAACCCATTTATTTATTTTAATTATGCGACGCCGCCAAAAAAAAAAAAAAAAAAAAAAGGAAATTCACTAGGAACTTTTAAAAGCTTTTAATTAATTAAGAAGTATAAAATTGTTGCCAATAACTAATGAGAATTGTTCAAATATAAATTATTTAAGCATTAGTAGTTGTTATAATAATATTATTATTATTATATACCATTTATAAATTATAATCGTAGAAGAATTGCTTTAATCACAAAACTTGATAGAGAAGAGCCACAGGGGCTTGTCAGAGCTGATTCGAAAGAATCTTCATCAGTAGCCGCCGTTGCCTAACTACTTTTTATAATTTCCTGCAAAAATAAAGCCTAAAGCCTCTAAGAATCTACCAATCCCAGCCGAGACTAGATCTCCTATCAGCTGTAGTCTCTTTCTTCCCCCGCCCACAACATAATCTACGGAATTCCATGCCATTATCATCATCACCGCCACATCACACATCACACATCACGCATCACGCATCACATTCTCAAACATCATAACTTTTCCACTGCTAATTTAGCAACTAAAAAACTTGACACAAGTGGTCTAAGATTAATTCCTTTTCTTTTTTCGACGCCCAGCAACGCACTGCCACTGCCTCGAGAATTAAAAATAGATATCGAAATAGAAATAGCAGAATAAAAAAAAAGAAAAGAACAGAAATGAAATCAGGTGCGTGCCGCAGATTAGCAAATATGTATGCCTATCTACCGCTCTCGCTTCCGCACGCGCCTGATTAGAGCACGAGCGAGCGAGAGGGCAGTACACGGAGACACGCACTTGTATCAATATCAGTGCTTGCCTGCTCCCCTTCTTCTTCTTCGTCTATTTGTTCTCCTCTTCTTTTTTTTAGTGCAGCATATCAGCACAGCTCACTCTTCACTTTTCTGCTTCTGCTTCTTCTTCTTCTTCTTCTTCTTCTTCTAATTAGTATAAAAGCCTTCTTTTTGGGGGTGTGCGAAAGGGAGAGGGCGTGTCACGTGCGAGAGAGAGAGGGGGCGGTTGGCAACAGGGGGAGCAAAAAAACGACTACGCACAAAATCCAATAGATTTGCCTATGTTGGTGCGAAAGGGAGAGGGCCACATGCTACATGCGTAAGTTGGCGCCTCTGTTTTTTTTGGTATTTTTTTTTTTTTTTGTATTTTTTGGCATTTCGCACCTTGCTCTGTGTGTGCGTGCTTGGAAAAATGTTAATGAACTGAACCAAGGTCAGAGTCGCTGGAAAAAGTGCGTAGAAAACGAAATGCGCGAAAAAAAAAAAAACAAACACAAAACCAAATTTAACTTTTATGGCCAAAACGACGACGAGAACTTTGAAAACTACTCACGGAAACCGAGAAAAAAAATTTGTTGAAAAGGTTTAATTTCCTTTTTGGGCTTTATTTTTGCCTTTTCACTTTCATTTGTTTTTTCCCTCTCCTTCTTTTGCATTAAATTTATGCGAAAACACTGACAAAGTAAACAAAATCGATGTAACAACAAAGAAACCTTCCATCTGGAATCCTTAAGAGAATTAGGGTGGTCCCAAACTGTCCTAGAACTTAAGACATTAAAAGGGGGTGTGGATCTTTGCACTTTTTTGGGGGCTCTAGCAGGAATATCATCTCTAAGTAATTTTTAATATTTTATAATACAAATTCCGTGTGTTAACAAAATGCCCTGTTTAATTTTTTTCCATCAGCTTTTTGCCTTTTTTTTTTTTTGGCAGTTTCTTCAAGTTTCTTTGGACTCTGTGTTGCTAGGCGCGTCTTTCCGTCTTTATCTCTCTCGCTCTCTCGTACGACGCACCCCCCTCTTCCCATTCTGTGGTACGAATTGCGTCGTAGTTGGTTTTGTTGTTGCTTTATTCGCACACGTGTAGCAATAAATTGTTATGCTCAAGGTCGCAATAGCGGCGACGTCGGCGGCGACGGCAGCGATAAAAATGCCAAAAGCCTATGCAGAGGCAGAGGCAGAGAGAGAGGAGATGGGAAGAGAGAGAGCAAAGCTTTTCTTGCTCTCCCTTCTCTCACGCACTTGGCACAGCTTTATTTATTTATCTTTTTTTTTTTGTATATTGCAAAACGAGCCTCCCTTTATGAGAGATTTCCTGCTCACATATATTTCTACAGGCAAGACTTGAAAAGAAGCCCCAGAAAACCTTAGAAAATGGGTAGGAAATAAGGTCCTTCATATTGCAGAGCACCCAGAAAGTTGCCAAAGCCCAAGAATGTTGCCGAACTTGCGCACAAATGTTGCCAGACGCATTTTCATAATTTATGTGCCAAGAGTTACATTATTACATTATTGATGCGATGCTGTGGCGATATGTCGCATTGCGACGCCGGTCAACATTAGTCATTAGAATTGGGAGGGGCTATAGCTATAGCCTCTTGGCAATAGGAAATGGCTTAACTTGATGACTCACATCCTGCCATTTTCCACCGATGATGAAATTCCCATTTTTCCATTTTCCCCGCTGGGAGGAAAAGAAAAAGCCGAGAAAATGAAATGAAAAAAAAGGAAGCAAAAGTGCAACAAATGCGCGTGGGAAAAATCAGCCAGTGCAGCGGCAGCAGCAGCGGAAGCACTTTTTTTTTTTTTTTTTTCTTGCCACAATGGTCTCGAGACGGTTGGGGATACAAAATTAATTTAAATAAGATTGAGGATTTAACGAGTAATATAATAATAATAATGATAATGAATAGAATGATGGGATTTACTAAATAAATGTACTATATGTCTGTTTATTCAATTTACCTACCATCCCCGACCCCATTTCCCTGGCCACAACTGTGCTGGCGTTTCTGGTTGGATGTTGCAGCCGCCGCCGCCTGATCTGCGGTTGAGCGACATGTTGCCAGCAGATGTTGCTGCCGTGTACTTGCAATTTCTGTTGCAGTTGCAATTCCTGTGTGTTGTTGTTGTTGCTTCGCATGAGGAGGCGTCTGTTAACCTTTGGCTAAAGTGCACCATGTGTTGCAATTTATTTGATTTTTCATGCGAAATGCCAACGAAAAAACTACAAGAAGAGATCGCTTTGGATGGGCGTGAGGCGTGGGAAAATGTGGCTAAATGTGGCTAAATGTGCATTTATTTCATGTACAATATAAATATATATATTTCTGTGTTCCACGAAATCCGCAATCAATTTGTATTTGGAATAAACAATACGAAATGAAATCATTTACCCAGCAGCGCTCGATGATCTAAAGCCAACACAATTATTCTCCTCCCTCAATGAACTTTCTTCCTAAATATTATTAGTAATTTTTATTGTCATTTTTTATCTGCGAGGCAGGGAGGAGGAGAGATAGATAGATAGATAGATGTGTCATAAAAGTCGAGTAAACAAACTGAGGCGAAGTGAACACAACAACACCTCGTTTTGTTATTAAACAAATTTGCCCAAGGGAGGGGATTGGGGGATTGGGGATGGAAAAACGTCTCCAGACATGATGTTATTATTGTTGTTGTTGTTATATGAGCGCATTTGTGTTTAATTTTACGACTTGTGGTTGGTACAGTGGTTGAAAAAAGGAAATATATTTCATGTTAAAATCAAGTTTAAATTCTAAATAGTTTCCCATTTAAATGAATTAATAACTTAATTCCTTAAGTAATTATCGCCTGATGTGTCACCCCGCATGGATGACTCAATTTCCATTGATATTTATATTCCCTGGTAGCGCCAAGTGGGCTTTATTTGTCCCACTGTGCCTTATTTGTCGTTGCCTTTATTCGCGCTGCCTGTGCTTGCTTCTTTTCTTTTTCTTTATTTTTTTATAGGCTTTTTAAAAAATTCTTGTCTGTATTACATCATTTGTGATGTGCCTCTGCCTTTGCCATTTCCATTTCATTTGTCTGACCCAGCCCAGGAGAAGCCTCGGATTTAACCCTTTCTGATATCTGAAGCATCTCATCTGCTGCATTTTTTTTTTATATTGATGATGCACTTGTCCCTTTTGTTTTTTTTTCTGTTCTCTGTTTTGGGATCTCCCTTTGCACTGTCTGTCCGCAGCTTCCACTCACTCACTCTCTTCCTATGCTAATTTTATAGGGCAAAAGGCGTCTCTGTATAGCTACACACGTACCCCTGTATATATGTATATATATATATATTTCTGTATAGGAAAAACCCACCTCCCCTTTTTTCCTGAAAATGCGGCCTGCACAAAAGTTGCGCAACATGTGGCGGCGTGTGTGCATTTTATTTGCAATTGTAATCAACGACAGCAGCAGCCGACGCCGCTTCCTCTTCAGCCTGGTTGATACCCTAATAAAGAGTAGCGTAAATATACCCTAAAAGCTTTATTTTTACCCAGATCCTTCTAGGCATGGAGTTTCAGCTTGATTGGTTGAGCCAAATCCCAGATCTTTGGGTTATGGTTCCAGATGATCTTCAAAAAAACAGTTCAATTGACAATAACTTTTTTATTTCTTAAGTGATCTTGGCCAAACTTGGTATATGCTTAGCTAAGGCGATAATGCAACTCATCAACAAATTTCATCTCAATTGGAAAATGTTTAACAAAAAAAAAGGGTATCTGGAAGTCTTCTGTAAATCGAGGATCGTAAATATACCCTAAAAGCTTTATTTTTACCCAGATCCTTCTAGGCATGGAGTTTCAGCTTGATTGGTTGAGCCAAATCCCAGATCTTTGGGTTATGGTTCCAGATGATCTTCAAAAAAACAGTTCAATTGGCAATAACTTTTTTATTTCTTAAGTGATCTTGGCCAAACTTGGTATATGCTTAGCTAAGGCGATAATGCAACCCATCAACAAATTTCATCTCAATTGGAAAATGTTTAACAAAAAAATAAAGGGTATCTGGAAGTCTTCTGTGTACGTGGTGCAGCTTCCATTCTCTGCTCCCGGCTCTTGCTTTATTATTACGATTTGATCTTGGCTTCGTTCGCTTAGCAACAAAAGTTGCTGTCGTCTCGGATAAATAAAAAAAAAAAATTAAAAGTTGCTTTGTTTGGTTTTCTGCTTCTTCTACGCGGTTTCTTGTATTTTAATGCAGCAAACGAGTTTGTCTGGTTTTTTTCTCCTTTTTTTTTGGATCTAGAGAGGAGATATATGGCAGAGGCAGAGGGGGGCGCTACGATTTGCGCGGAATAACCGTTAGTAAAGCTACTCGCACACCCCTAGCTGTCTATTATTTTTATTATTATTATTTAGCAAACTGAATGCAGTTTTGCAATAACAAAAAAAAAAAAAAAAGGGTGGTTGCTGCAGTTTAGTTTGTTTATCACTGCCCATCGACCCATTCATTGTTCATCAGCTTTTAGAGAGAGGGAGAGTCTATGTCTGAGTCTGAGTCTGTCTGGAAATTCCCCTTTCGATAAAGCTGTTCGCTGGAAATCTCGCTTTGACAGTTGTTTTTCATTTTGTTTCTTTTATTTATTGATTTTTAGTCGTAGTCGTGTGTTTGTTTTGGGATTAATTACTTTTTACAGGGAATTTCAGTCTTTCTAAGCTTTCTGCAAGTTGCTGAAATTTCTGGGAATATTAAGTGAGTTGTACTCATTCATTCGATTTTTGTAGAATTATTTTTCGCTTGCTTTTCACCATTTTTGGTGGCATTCCGCAGAATCCACTTAATTTTTATTTTTTTTTTAATCTTACTGCGTTCCTTTGACGCTGCTAATGAAAAATGGCCGACGCAGCAGCAGCAGCATTCCAAGATATATTTTTTTTGTACTTCGAGCGGGGCCAAAAGGGGGAAATCTTGGTGGTCTGTTGGTTGTCTAGCCAAAGTGGAATGATGACGTTAGCGCAAACCCAACAGCAACAACAACAAAAAAAGGGGGAAAAATACCAAAGAACTTGTCTTGAGACTCCTTTTTTTATATCTTTTGCGCGCTTCTCCTGAAAGAATCATCTGACTCATGCCCACTCGGGCATCGGGCATCGGGCACCGGGCGAGCCTCTCTCTGTCGCACCCATCGCGGCAGGTTTCGATTTCGTTGCGGTTTCCAGTTTTATTTGTATTTTTTGTTGCTTTTTTGCACTTGATCTTGCAACTTGTTGCACTTGTCAGCAGTCTCCTGCCCCTTTTATCGCCCAGTCTTGCTTACCTGGGTTTTTATTCCTTATTTATTTTGTTGCCAAGCGCCAAGTTGTAGTCTTTATTTTTCGTCATGCTTGCACAGTTGTTTTTTTTTTTTTTTTTGCATAAAGAAAAGAGTTTTGTTTAAACAGTTGCCAAAAATTTAGACGGAATTTTAACTGGTTTTTGTTTGGACAAAACAAAGAAAGCTTAAGACAAATATTGAAAATGTCATTAAAAAAAAAAGGAAAAAATTAAAAAAAAAAAAAAAAAAATAAATAAATAAAAAAAGGAACAAGAATATATAAACATGTAAAAGTAAGGAAAGCAAAATTATTTAACAGCTCTTTCTTATCCTTTTTGTATACTTCCTTTTTTTTTTTTTTTATTTTTATTTTTTATTTTTAAGGTTTTCAATACCTATCTTATTTATACAAAAATAAATAAATTCAATTTAAAATGTCATTAAGCTTGGCGACACTGTGCTGCACAGCCTTCAGGCTTCAGCCTGCAGCTTCTTGGTCTTTCTCCACTTGGTTAAATGGTCGCAGCGGAAACGTTAAATTGCCGAAACGGAAGGAGAGAGCCTGAGCCGCGCGCGGAAAGCTTTCTCCAATAGCTCTCTCTGTTGCCAGGCGGAATTCCGTAGGCTGGAGAACACAGAACGGCGCGCAAAAAAAAAAAGAAAAATACATATAATAATAATAAAAGAAGGGAAAACAACGACCAATGACGTCAACAACACACACAAAAAGGGCGTCGTCGTCGTCGTCTGTCTGTCGCCGTCGAGCGCCGCCACTTGAAATTGAAATCCGTGCAAATCTATTGCTTCCTGAAGTCTGATACACTATATACTATAACAACACTATATATACTATACTATGCCGGATACGAAATGCGGCAGGAGGAGTGCCCCAAACGTTGACACACTAATCCGCTTTAGCAGTCCTCAGTCCTCCTTTTAGTTCTATTTTTTCTATTTTTTCCACCTACCAAGTCATAATTCTTGGCCCCAAGGGTCATTAAACTTGGAAAGAAAAACATTTGCGGGGCTTTAGCGGAAAAACGGGAAAGTAAATAGAATAAATAGGAAAAAGAGAGCTAGAGCTATTGCATGGGGATAATGGGGCGCAGTAAAGGCAACTATCGTGATGATAATTATTTGGCTAAAAAAGGGACTTGGCCTTAAGAAAATATATATGAAAAAACCCTATAATTATCTCCTAATAAAATGGAGCCAGATAAAGCCCCTTACTTACCAAACAACTTAATTTTCTTATTATTTTGCAGATGAGGAAATCGACGTGGTCTCCTATACGGACAAGAAGCTGCCCAACAATCCCTCGTGCCAGATAATGGGCGCCCTGCAGACCCAAATGGCCCACAAGATATCGGTGGATCAGAAAAAGCCCCGCTATGGCAACTACAATCTGCCCTATACGCCGGCGAGCAGTAGTCCGGTCAAGTCGGTGGCCAATTCGCGGTACCCATCGCCATCGAGCACACCGTACCAGAATTGCTCCTCCGCCTCGCAGTCGTACTCGCCGCTGAGCGTGGATTCCTCCAACTCTTCGAGCAGCTCCAGCAGCTCCAGCTCCAGCACGAGCTCGATATCCTCGGGCTTGGTTGCCACCACCGCCACCGGCCAGAAGGGACGCAAGCACTACTACCTGAATGTGGCCAGCAGCAGCAGTGACGGCATTGGTTCCAGGCGGATCATGCATGCGGCGTCATCCGCGATGCTGAGCAAAAAGTGTCGCGGCAAGAAGGCAGCGGCAGCAGCAGCAGCGGCGGCGGCAGCGGTGGCTAACATTAGCAGCAGCAGCAGCAGTAGCTCATCGTCATCCTCCGGCTCCGGGTCGCCGGTGGCCCAGGCATCAGTGGCAGGCCACAACTGGCAGCGCCAGAGCTCCAGCTCAAGCTCGGCCTCCGCGGGCCGGAATGGTGGTGCTAGCAACAACAGCAGCAACCAGTTCAGCCTGGACGAGGCTGATACGATCGAGAAGCGGAATCAGCACAACGATATGGAGCGCCAGCGTCGCATCGGACTCAAGAACCTGTTCGAGGCGCTCAAGAAGCAGATACCCAATATTCGGGACAAGGAGCGGGCGCCCAAGGTGAATATATTGCGCGAGGCGGCCAAGCTCTGTGAGCAGCTGACCCGCGAGGAGCAGGAGCTGAGCCTGCAGCGTCAGATGCTGAAGGAGAAGCTCAAGCAGCAGCAGGAGCTCCTGGCCAGGTTCCGTTTGGTCAAGAGCGAGCCGATACCGGCCAACAGCGGATAGTAGTAATGATGGCGAGAAAAAAAACAACCCATCAACTGCGTAAAGCGGCGGCGTTAGGTCTTAACTTTTGATTTGATATTTTTCTTCATCAGTTTATTTTTTTTTTATATCTCTTATCGTGTCTACTTTTGACCTTGACCTTAAGCATATATAGATTTTTGTTGTGGAACTTCAATATCAGTTATAGGTAGGCTATATACACATACTATGTTTAATACGTTTTTTTTCGGGCTTGCTTTTTTTTTAAATGTTGGTGTTTTAACAACAAATTTGATTTCTTTAATGTGATATATATATGATTTTCTTCTTAACCCGCAAAAGAGCATAAAGGGAAACGGGAAAAGGCAAAGGATAATCAAATGATCCTTTTTTTGATTTCCCTTTTATGCAATCACCTTGAAGTGTGTTTTTTTTTTTCGTCGCTGCTATAATTATTAAATACATGTAGGACTTACTGTAGGACTTAGCCATAGCCTGTATATAACATATATCATATAGGGTTTATATATACTATTATAGCTATTTTTTTATATATCAAATTAGCTACTTAACCATGAAGTAAACAAAATGGAAATGAAAGAAAACACAAAACACAAAAAACTAAAAACAAAACAAAGCAAGGACAAGAACCAAAACAATGAAAAGAAATAGAGAGAGAATGAATGGGAAAGCATAAGGAGGAGCAAAGGGAATAGACACAAAAAAATATATATATAGATATATACAAAAATAAAAACAAAGAAAAACGGATACGGAAAACAGACAAAAGTTACAACGAAAGAGCCACAAAGAAGAGGAGTTTACGAGAGAGAGAGAGAGCAGCGAAAGCGCAGATGGAGCACACAAGATCGAAGGTAGTGAGAACGATATAAGATCTATATCTTGTAGGATATTAGTCTAGCTAAAAGTAGAACTTTTGGTTGCTAAAACTAAAACACCCCCTAAAGAGTAACCCCCGAAAAAATCCCCCACTTCAGAAATGTTGAGCCGGCTCCAAAAAAATCTAAAATTGGTTCCCCGAAACTTCTTGACGAAGCGATCCGGAACGGGAACGGGAATATATAATATATATACTATATATACGCTGCTATTTACGCTATATATGTGTATACCTTTATACTTTGACCTTAGTTTGATAGTTACTACTACTATATACCTTTTACCTTTTTATATGTGCGCTTGATCCTATGTATATATCTTTACATATGTACGAAAGACGCATCCATGGAGCAGAAGCAAAAATACACCCAAACCTGCTATGCTTTTGCTTAGAGACCCTCAGATTCAGATTCAGATAGATGATACAATCGATGATGAAAGGAAAACGCTTTTTATATATATACAAAAACCCCCCCATCCCCCTAAAAACAAAACACTTGAACGAACTCTACTGCCTATATAAAAGAAATACATTTTTTATTTGCTATGAAGATTCAAATATATGAATATATAGTTTATATATATACAATCGATAGATACGTATGTATATAGAGAACCCCTTTTACAATCATACATATATTTAATTATATTATTACTATATCCTGTTTTTTTTTTTCTATTTTTTTGCTACACATATTAGTATATGATATATGATATATATTTTTAACTGATAACTATGCATATGAAATGCGCAAAAACTTAACGAAAATAGGAACACACGGAGTTAAGAGAACTTTAAACTATTTAATAGTGCTAAACTAAAACCTAAAACCTAAAAACTAAACGAAAACCTCTCGGGATCGAAGTGAATACATAGATAACGAAAGAAAGAAAGAACGAGTAGCGAGTAGCGAGTAGCGAGTGAAGAAATTGGCTGCAAAGAGTTTGTTGTTTGTTGTTGGCGGAGCATAACGAGTAGGAGAGTAACGAGTGAGCCCCTGAGATAGACCCCAGAGATAAACCCCGACCCGACCCGACCCCAAGAGAACTCAAACTTTTGTGAGCTGTTTAACTGTCGATTTTTTGCTAATAAGTTAATAATTGCCGCTCGGCATTATATGTTATATATATATAGCTTTATATATATATACATCTATATATGATAAACGATTAAATATTATACCAATTGTTTACACGCATCTAAATATCTAAAATATCAACTAAATAACTTACTACAACTACTACTACTATATACCCTATATACATACATATATATATATATACTAAAAGGACATGAAGCCTAAAAGCAAGTGAAGTTGAAAGCGCATTCGAAAAGGATTCGAAATGGGATTTGAGTGTCAGCTGTTATTTAGGTTTAGCAAGAAATACGATTGGAAATTGAATTAACTATATGCAAGTATATATACTATACACACATATAACACAAGGACGTCGCGACGTTTCAACGAAATTTTTTATACACGAGTTCTAGGCTTATTATATACCCCATATACAATATATACTATTATATATTATACTTCCTTTTTTTTCATGAAATATCCCCTTTTTTTTCAAATACGCCGCCGCTTAAATTTATTAATTTTTGTTTGTTGGTAAAAACATAAACATAAAACTTATATAGCTACTTTTTCTTTGAATTAATAATATATAAAAAAGCTAAAAGTTGTTAAATGAAAGAAATTATTAAGGAATATATATATTTTTTGTATTGTTTCAAACCAGTAAATGTGTACACACTGTAAATAGCAATCTCGTTAAATAATAGTTACACACACACACACACACACACACACATAAACCCAAAAAGATGGAATTATTTTTATAGAAAAACTAAATACAAACAAATACAAAAAAGCCCGGAGAGAAAACACAAAGCAATAGACTTAAGCGAATTGTACAACGCTAAAAACGAAACGAAAACAAAAAGAAAAACTTCAATAAACCAACACACACACAACACACACCCACACACACACACCCATACACATAAAGAAACAAAATACAAACAAAATGCACCTATTTTCCTATAGTACATACAAAAGAAATAGCTTAAACCACAAATAATAATAGTAATCCTCGTTTTCTTTCAACGAAATCATTTGCAACAAAACAAACAAACAAAAACAAGAACCGTACAAATTTACGATACAATAAAACAAAAATAAAATGACAACAAACAAAACAAAAAAAAGAAAAAAAGAAGAGAAAACGAAAACGAAGGGCAAGAATCCTTTTCTTTGTTTTTTAGTCCTTTATTTTATTTATTGTTTGTCGCCAGCAACGCAAACGAATCGAGCAACCAACCAACCAACTTTTCAAGTGAAACAAGCATTTTTATACATAATTCTATATTCTTTATTTCGATTTAGATTCGAAACATATATAAAAACAATGACCAAACCAAAATCCTCGCAACACAAACAAACAAACAAAATAAAAACGTAAACATTAAACATTTGTTTATTGCTTATAAAAATTTATAACTAAAAAAGAAAAACAGTTTTTATGTTTAAATATATTAAATATATATATATATATCTATTTTTTATGATTATGAAATTTTTTTATATTATACACACACACAAACTACTATTTGAATTAGTTGTTAAACAATTTATTATTATTAAACATTATTTGAAACAAAATGAAAGAAACAACAAAAATAAAAAATGTAAAAAAATGAAAAACTCATTAAAATGAATGAAAAAAAAACGAAAAGAAGAAACACTGTTAACACACACTGAAAGAAAATGTACGATCCTATATAGACGAGCATAATTGAAATATTATATGTATATTTAAACAGCGCTTATATTTTTTTTGTATCCTCGATAACGCTTTTGGCTATTTTTCGGAATATTTGAAATACAAACACCAATTTTTTTGATTTTGACGACAAGAGAAATGTTAAAAAAAATTCTGTTCATTTTTGGTTATTATTATTGCTTATTATTATACCATGTAAAAATCGCAAAATAATATTGATGTAATTGGGTAAACTGATTTACAATAATCAAGCTAAACCACAACTATATAAATATATATATTATCTAATAATTTTTAACTCGTTATGTAGTTACCTATTAATGAAAAAACAAAAAAAAAAAAAAACAAATTGAAGCGAAAAAAAATGAGAAAGTAAACACAATAATTACATTTTATGTACCTCTTACATATATAAAGTATATATTACACACACAAACACACACACACACTTATATATATACACACACAAACACACACGAAACACTACTTTATATAGAAAAACCAACAGTTTAAATATTTTTTTTTCAAAATTTATGATTATGAAATTATACAATAAAAATATTTCAACATACCAAGAAAAAGAAATCAATTTTTATTTTGTTTTTATTTCGACCCCCTCACCCGTCCTCTTTATGAGATTATTGAAGCTTTCCAGCGATCCTCCCGGTTATTGGAACAAGGTTTTAGTTTTTTTCCTTTTATTTTTCAGACATTCTGGTATTTTTGGTTATTGTTTCGTATTTCAGATTTCCTTGTTGCAGCTTTACTCTTCATTCGATACAATATAATCGATATTATTATTGCATCGATTATTTGTTCAATTTTCACAATTCGTGGTGCTTTTTGAATTTTATTTCATTTAAATTTAGGCGTATATACATTTTTGGAATTAATTAAATGTCAGCTTTCAGCAAAAGTTAGCTTTAAAATTTTTAAAATTTTAAAACAATATCGTAAATGATGTTTTTGTTTAAAATAATTTTCAAATCTATAACTTTCTTTTACACTAAATGTTTGAGTAGGAAAACTATCGATATTAATCGATTTAAAATCGATTTTTGCATAAAAAACACAGGATACATAAATGGTAATCGATTTAAAATCGATTTTTTTCATAGAAAAACATGAAAATATTCGACACAGTACTGTGGAGTTATGCAAGAAGCTTGGAAACTTCTGTAAAAAATGTTTGAAAATGTAAAAGCAAAGTAAAGACTCACTTTTCCATTTTTTTCTCATCAAGTATTATCTTCTAATTCTCGCATATTTTCACTTTCGTTTCGTACGATCGATATTAATCGATTTAAAATCGATTTTTGCATAAAAAACACAGGATACATAAATGGTAATCGGTTTAAAATCGATTTTTGGCATACAAAAACATGAAAATATTCGATAATTTTCCAGCTGTACTAAATATATAATTTTTCAGTACTGTGGAGTTATTTAAGAAGCTTGGAAACTTCTGTAAACTTTATTTTTCCATATTTTTCTCATCAAGTATTATCTTCTAATTTTCGCATATTTTCACTTTCATTTCGTACGGCACTGAGTGTGTGATTCATTCGCCAAATGATTCATTTTGTGGACAATGAGAAAAGGGGTGATTTCGGGTGGGAAAATTGCTTTTGTCGCCGTTTCTAATCAAGCGCTTTGGGTGTCAAGCCCGCGCGCTCTCCGCACTTTGTTCGCTCGTTCGTTCGGCTGCTCGTTCGGACAAATTAAGTTAATTCAATCAGAGTTGTTGTTGCTGCTTCTGGCCGCTTGCAATTCGTTATTGTTATTATTATTGTTGTTGTTATTTTACCGGCAAAAAAAAATTTAATGAAATCAAAGCGACAACAAAGGCGGGCAAGAAGCAGAGAGAAGCCGGCAAATAACAATAACAATAACAACTGCCAACACGATAATAATAATAAAATAACATTTCATATATACAAGCATCTTTATTACTTTTACTTATTTATTTATTTTGTTTTAACTTTCATTCAGTTTTTTATATGAACTTTTTCTCGGTAAGTGAATTGAGCTGGAAAAAATATAAATATAATAAATAAAACAAAAGATAAAACAAAGCCAAAGCCAAAGATGCTCTTTTTGAATTATTAAATTAATTATTAAAATTCTGTGTCAGGTTTTTATATTGTTTAACTACTTCAAATCATATTAAATACGGTTCATATTAATATTAATAAATAAAAAGGAAATATTTTTTGTTTTTAAAGTGATTCAAAATAGTAAACAAAATAATTTTGCACAATATCTATATACTTTTTTTGTTTTAAATATTTTTCCCTAGCATTAAAGCATAGGAGGAGTACCTATAATATTTTATATTCTTATAATCTCAAGGTCTCCAAGGTTTTTAATATTATTTTGGGTGACTGGGTGATGAAAACACCAAACTAAGCCCATTTCTTACTTACTAATTATTTTTTTTCTTATAAAGAAACTTGAATATAATTTCTAAATGCATTTGCAATGTTTTTATTTACGATTCAGATAGTGGGAGTACCCTCAAAAATCGAAAGGGTAAACAGAGATAAGTAGCCGGCAAAACTCACACACAGATGCAGAGAGACACAAAGCAAAACAGAGACAACAAAATTGGCGTGCACAATTGTTTAAAAAAAATGAGAAAAAAAAAATAATAATAAAGCAAGAAGAAAAGCAATTTTATTTTGTATTTTTTTGTACACTCTGAACTCGGTCGGTCGCTTTATTGGGTGAAGGTCACGCCGGCTGCGCTGCGACTGCGACTGCGTCTGCTTTTCGTTTTTATTTTCATTATTGTTATTGTTATTGTTTTTATGATTGTTTTTTGTGGCTGCCGCTTCTGTTTATCTTTGTATTTTGTAGTTGCTCTTTTGTGAAATTTGTTTTATTATTAATATTTTTTTTTAGAAAAGTCACTGAATTAACTTAACTTAACAGCAATTACCAATTTCGGCAAATTGCAGCAGAATTATTATTTTATTATTTATGCAGAAACTCTTCGTTTTGAACAATAAATAAGAAATATAGCCTTTAGTTATTTTTTTTTTAATAAAGGGCTGAATATAATAATTTTAGAGTGTAAAATTTATAAAGAAACTAGGAATGTCTTAGTTATTATTAATTTTAAAATATTTAGAGTGCTTCTTTTTCAACAATATTTAATTTCATAAGCTTGTTAAACACACAAAGTCACGTTTTCCACATTTAAATCCTAGTACCTAGTTTCTATGTATGAATCACACATAGCAGATCAGCAAAAGTGATCACCAAATGATCTGTGACCTAAGCTACGGTTACTCATTTTTTTTTACCACCATCAACGTTTTAATGTCACAGTTCGTTTTACACAGAGAAAATGAATTGTTTTAGATAATCTAAGGTATTATTTAAATTTAATAAATATAAATAATATTCTTAAAATTTTTGGGTTCTTAAGCTGTTAAAAATTTAATTATTTTCAATTTGGTTAATCCCTACTTATAAATATACCATAAATACTTGATTCAAAATACACTTACCAGTCTTAAAATGTTGTTTAATATATTATTTTAGCAAACAAAAGAATACCAATAATTCAACCTAATATTATATATTTTTTACTGTGCACACAATTGCCTTTTTGGACTCGAATTTCTCCTAATTGCTCTTTTTCCCCCTTTTTAATTCATAAATCTAACGCCTCTGCTAAGAGCGCATTTTATTTCATTTAAAAAGTTATTTTTGTCACCGTTTAGCGTATATTTTGGTTAATTTATTGCCTAAATTTGATTTGGGAACTGGTCAACGAGCAGCTGGAAGTTTAATAGAACCCCCAAAAAAGCCAAGGTCGTTCCAACAGACACACTCACTCACACTCACACTCACACACAATGCAAAATCAAAAGTACAAAATAGTCATAGAAACCAAAGGTGTAAATAAACAGAGAGAACTGGAAATTCAAAGCAAAAACTTGAAAACTATATATATGATAAAATCAAGGAAACCCAAGAAAATCTGCTTATACATAGACAGCTTTACCCGAAAAAATACATTTAACAGGCTTCGATAGTTCAACTAAAAACAAAATAATTAAACAAATAAATACAGATGAATATAGTGGATAGTGGAGAAAGGAGAGAGAACTTTTGTAAATTTTGTATTTTTTCAAAAATATTTAATAAATGTGTTTTACAAGCGGTATATGTATAATATACACCATAATGTAATAAATAAACACAGCTATTTGAAAAATATAATATATATAATATACACCATATACTTATACATTATTCAATTATATATATATATATATATATATTTAGAAGCAAAAACAACAAATTATATATATATATATGTATATGTATATATATATTAACTTAATAGAACTCTAACAAATTTGTAAGAAGCCGAGGCGTATACGTAATGAATGAACAACAAACCATTTGACAGGACGAAAGGAAGAGCTTAAAGAAAGACAATTTTTTGTAAACAAAAAAAATTGATTTGCTAAAATATGTAAGAGAGGAAAATTGAAAAATGTGGAAAGTTAAATAAAGCAACGCGAAGCGCAGAGCCACACAAACAAAAAAAAAAACAAAGAGTTTTATTTTGGGAGGTTATGTGTAATTATTAAAGTATTAAGTTTAATATTCAATATTTAAAGATGGGAAATTCCTATTATTTAAAGCACTTATTCTCCTTTAAAGACATAGGGGTGCTCCTGCAGATTTGCTCCTTGAGAGCGGACAGATGTATCTGAAGGCGTGTCACCCAAGGAGACCAGCTGTAACTTCTTCCTTCTTCGGCTTCTTCTTCGTCTTTGTTAACCGGGTGTTCGGATGTCACATAACTGGTCTTGGTCTTGGTCTTGGTCTGGACATCTGAGAGCCCAGGCCAGCGCCAACCCTCTTGTTAAACTTTCAACGCACTCTGCGTGCTTTTTTCCCTTTTATTATTTTTTTTCTCTTTTTTCCTTTTTTCTTTTTTAATTATGTATAGATTTCGGTGGCTTGCAGCTTGCGCTGAGTTCGAGGCTGGAGAAATCGGACAGGGGAAAGGGGTTGCGCTTGCAACTCTGGGAGCTGGGGTTGCAACAGGTGCAACTCGACGATAGCCTGAGTTAACAGTGTCGAAATGAAGGCGAATTAACATGGTGAACTTACGCCAGAAATGGGGTATATGCGAAGTATAGATCACTGAAATTATTAAAAAAAAATGTATAAAAAAATTAAATAAAAAAAATTTTTTTTTTAATTTAAAAAAAGTATAATTAAAATATAATAAATACATGACAAATACATTAATAAGATCATGTAGAAACTTCAATAAAAATATAAATACAGCAGTTTTAGGAGGAAGCCACCACTATTACTTATCAGTAAAAGAGGGTCAACTCTAATTTCACGCTGGAACCCGTTGGGAATTCTAGTGCCAGACAAGCGGTAATCGCTCCCTATGCTTAAATACAATTATTTTAAAATATAGAAATATATAAGAAATAATTTTTAATTCAAGGAAAACTTTCAGTTATTGAACTTAGAAGTGGAAAATATTAAAGAAAAATTTATAAGGAAAAAAATTTTTTTTTTTAATTTTTAAAGCTTTAATTTTAATTTGTTTGCTCGAATTCCCAGATTTCGGTAGCCAGCCATGTTTCTTCATCAGTGACTGATCTGTTTTTTTTTATTTAATTTATTTTTTGTTAATTATTTTTTAAATATATTTCTTACTTTATAAAAAAGAAAAAATTTTATAAAAAATAAAAAATTTTATAAAAAATAAAAAATTGGCTTGCTTCTAAAATAAAACCAAAAAACCTTCACCTGACTTAGGTTAATTTTCCTTTCCCCTTACCAAAGAGTATCTTTATTTTAGAGAACCGATAACCGGGATGAAAGGCAGGGAAAGGGAGATTTCTGCAAGGTGTTTGCTTGCTAGGCACGGGCCCTCTCCATCGAATTACTCCGATTCCCCGAAGATTGAAAGACCCAGAAACTCGGCAGAACCCCGAGGGGCTACGAGAGAAAAAAGAAAAAATAAAACAACCGAGAATGGTAACTGAGTGGAGGACCGACGACTCAACCTCGCTGAAAACTGATTACGACCATCGCGTCGTGCGTGCCGCCGCCGACTTAATTGAGCTTAATGCTGGCCGGGTTGCAATTATGCTGGCTGTCCCTGCACCTTTTATTTAATGATGACATTCGGGGCCGTGCCGGGTCGCTATTCCATATGATCCAACCGATCGTTATAAATGATCTTAAAAATATATATAAATATAATTTTCAGCCAGTGATCCTTCTGCCCGGTGATCGCCGCCACAAAGACATTCCTCACACAACGAACCATCGCCAGATTAATGGTGGGCAGAACCACGGACAGGATTGTTGGTAGATCGATTGTCAGGCGTTGGGTGGCTAGCTCGAAGGACAAGATGATCCAGTCCCCCAAGACTACGAGGCTGGTCAACCAAATCCAGGGACTCATGGCGCTGGGAGAGCTCTGAAGGGGCAGTAATAATTAGAAGTCTCTCATACCTAAACCCCGAACCCAGACTCACCATCAAAATGCCATAGATCAACATCAACCAAGTGGCCACAGTGACGCTGCATCCCACCAGCCTTGCCTTCCGCAAAATATTCTCGTCCAGCAAATAAAAGTCTCGCTTCCGCGTCATCGTAAGCTTGAACATGGGACATGTCATCATATAGGCGAGATCCTTTAGTCTGAAGGCTGCCCCGACCAGGCTGAGGAGGAGCACTGTCCAGTAGAACACTGGAAATAGTTCGGAGCGACATAGGCTGCAGTCAAAGATCTGGGATTTGGCTTGCTCCCAGGGATAAAAGTGGTCGCAGTTGCGCAGGATGCGCAGAATCCTTTCGAATGTACAGCTTATATGGTTGAGCTCGTACATTGCTAACAGTGGATTTATTTGTATGTTTTCCTGCTACCTTTATATTGTGTTGTAAGCGTACGAAAGAGTACGAATGTGATGGAAAATGCAAGGGGTTCTATTTTCGAAATAAGATTGAAGCATTCATTTATTTTTAAAGTAATGGAAAATGCAAGGGGTTCTATTTTCAACATAAGTTTGAAGCATTAATTTCTTTTATTTTGCATTTATAATTAAATTGCATCCGGCTCGAAGGACCAAAATTACTGCCAAATGAAAAGTTCGAGTTGTAGTTGTTTGAAACTTGTCTTTTTTCTTAGGGGTTTATTTCGATATTAAAAATGCCTTAAATAACAAGCCTCGGAAACGGTTCTAGGTACATCTTTACACATAGCGATGACGACCCTTGGGCCCGCATATGAATAATTTTTTTTTTAAGATTTTTCAAAGTCCAGTACAACTTATTCCTTTTAAATTCAAACCCCTAACAGACGAAAGCTATAAATGTCATTCCCATAAAATTCCACACATAAGGAAAATTAAAAATCAATCTAGAAAACTAGAACAGTTTGGGAATTCCACAAGCGTCGTTCGTAGTTTCTCCTACCTGTTGCGATCGTTACGCTCGATAATAATAATGCTCGGGGGTATTTATCTCAAGCGCTCTTCTCGGAACTATATACCGGCAATTTAATGGCGCCTCCTCCGGTTTCCCCTGACAACTCTCTTTGTAGTTCTCACCTGAGAATCTGCAGATGAGGTCGAAGTTCGAAGGTGAAGGTGAAAGTGCAATAAAAGATGCGACATCCTGCGTTTTGCCATAAAAGTGCTCGTCGATCGTAAAAACTCTTTTTAGGTATGCCAAAGATGACGATAATAGTGGCCCTTAACCCGGCCGCCCTACCTGTCCCTACACACACACAGAGATATATCTCTGTACCTTGGTATTGCAGGTGTTTTCCCTGGCGGAGATGAATCAGCTAACTGAGTGAGTACAGAACAATTATTATTATATTGAAATGCCCTGGCCCGGCATACCATACTTCCCTTGAGTATTTTTTGTTGTTTTTGAGATAATTGAGCGCCTCGAGCACTGGAAGAAAAAAATATAAGCTGGGGGATATTTTTGTTATATTTTTATTTATTAATTATTATTATTATAATTATTTTTTTTTACATTTTGACTATTTTTTTGGGCAGAAAATGGCCCAACTAGTCAAGCTCAGCCTCACGGAATGCACCACCGCAAGTAATTCTGTAGAAGTTGGAGGGAAGAGGATAAGTCCGGGCAGGAAAAAAATGGATGGAGTCCCTTATAAGTGAGAATTAGGTAAATGAGATCACATTTTTTATTTTTTGTTTATTTATTTAGGTTTTTTTATTTATTTAGTTCCCAATTTTTTATTATTATTTTTTTATGTACCCTACAGATTTTCCTTTAACAAACTATTATTACTAGTGCCTGAATATTGTTTTTCACTATTGCCGGGGGGGTGAAAACGACCGGGGTAAGTCTGACTAATTGAAGACCCTCTCGTTCCTAAATCCCCTCACATCCCACCCTCAAACCGCCCCTGTGCCGCCGTTTTATTTGTTTAATAAATTTTTTCTATTTGCCAGCTTAACATGGCGTGGGCCATCGCATCGCTTACGGTTTTAATGACACTTTATTTTGGTTTTTGGTTGTTTTGTTAAAAATTTTTCGCCGGCCTTAATTGCCACTGTTCCAGCAAGCTGATTCATGCGGGCTGGAAAACGCATCATTATTATTAACAATATTGCTGAAAATCGAAAATCGAGTGAAAGAAAGGTTGGCAAAACGATGCCACACTCCTGATGGAAATTCATCAAACTGAATAGCTGAAAAACTCAAAGTGCCATTGTTGCCTCAAGCGAGGCACTCGGATTTTTTTTTGGGATTTTCGGGTCTTCGGGGTCTCTCAGTGGTTCTCAGGTCGCAACGCTTTTCGATTTGTCACGACCCAGGCAGGCAGGCAGGCAGGCTGGCCAGTGTTCAATTGAATATTTCTATCGCATTTCTTGGACATTTCTTGGCAGCATGACAAGTGCAATTTGGTCCAAGAAAGCGCTTCCTGTCGATGGGCATTAATAAAAGTCGATGGGTCACAATGGCCGGGGAATCCCAGTGCACTCGGCGCACTCGGCACTCGGGCTGGTGTTCCTGGAAACCAGATCAAAAGGCCACTGGCAGAGGCATTGCAAAGGATTCACCTCGTATTTGCCTTGTTGTCCCTGGGATTTGTTCTAAATTCAAACAGCAATTTGTATTGCATTTTCAATGAACATTTCCATTGCCTTTGTAGTCAAGTTTTGCAGATACTTTATTGCTCGTAATCAATTTAAACTAAGCCAAGCCGCCTCTGAATGCCAATTCCTTTAAGAAATAGTGAAGGATTCTTTGATGTTTTACCTGTCAATGGGGAAGGATCATTTTTAAGGAAAGAAAATATTGTTTTCTTTTATTTTGTGTTGTATTTAGCATGGGAAATGATTATGGAGTCATTGGGAAAATAAAGCAAAGAGGTTAAAGTATTTTTCGAAATAAAATTTAAGTCTTTAATTATTATATATAATATTACGAATAAATTCCTTGGAAATTCAATACTTAGAGAGCATATTTATTAGTAAAAGGACATTTGCTCTATAAAATATTTAATCTTTTAGCTCAAAATGTTTATGAAATATTTAATCTTTTACCTAAAAAACTTTCTCCAATTTGAGAAACCCTTTACGCCTAAAAATATAGCAGTTTAAATACTTTATTACCATATATTTATTTATTTTTTTGTGGACAACCCACAGCTGATGTCTGGCATCAAACTCAAAGGCGTTTCCAGTGACTGGATTTCTTCTTGAAAAAAAAAAGGGAACTAGCTTATATGAATCTATTTAATATCTTTAAGTCCATGGTTAGACCCTTTAAGCTGCGCATCTGCCAAATACTTCGATGAACTTCTGGGGAACAAAAAAAAACTTTTTCCAACTCACATGTATTGAAGGGGAAGGGCCAAGTCATGACCATTAATCATAATAAGATGCCAGCTGAGAAATAATAAAAGATTCGCAATATATCGACAACAAATGGTTACACTAAGGAAAAAACCCTAAAATATAAGTAAGAACAATTTTAATAAAAAGTTCTACGATTTGGGATGCCTAAAATAAATATAAAAAATTCTTATTCTTTTTTTCATATATTTTTAATGAGTTTAAACTTATATATTAAAGCTTAACTTTTAGGTTTTATATGCATACATTTCCAAAACATGCTGGATAATCTTTTTCTTTTTCCCAGTGTAATCCCAATTAATGGCTCTCGAAAAAGGGGGCGTGCCACTACTGTATTTGGGCATGGATGAAAATTTCACCATATTACCGGCCAGATAAATCATCATCCTCATTTCCAGCGCCTAGCAACACATTTTCCGCGATCGCCGCCGGCCAACAAAAAATTTCCGCCACGCAGAAAATCAAAATGGAAAAAGAAAAGCTTGCCAAAAAGTCGGGGAAAAGGTGTTGGCGGCATAAAAATAATAATAATATTTGGGGAAAATCTAACGGCGCGGCGAAAGAGCGGAAAAAGCGTTTTGCGCGCTTCTTCTCATTATTTTTAATCGCCTTTTTTTCGCTCGCCCCGAAATAGATTTGACCTATTTTCTGCACGTTCCGTCAATTCCCCAATTCCTTCCCCCCTTCGCACTTTCGCTTCCCTAGCCTTTCTCTTATTTATCCTATTTCGCTTTTTTTTTTTTTTTCTTTTTTGCACACCGTTTTGCATCTTTTTTGATGGTTCATATTAAATTAAAATTAAAAATGTGGCGCGCCTTATAAATAAACGGAGTCTTCTTCTTGGTCCAATCAAATCGGGGAAACCGTTCGGGGTTTAAGGTATACGGTTTGGTATAGGAAATATGTAGGTCTAAATAAATTTTTTAAATTTTCCTCAGAAAATCAAAGATAAGTGTTGATTTGGGCATTTTGTTTAAGGTTATTTAAAGTCTGTAAGAGGCTAATAACTAATTCTGATTAATTAATATAGGTTAAGGGACTTGTAGCAAAATTGTAACTAAGATTTCAGACTAGAATTTTAGCTCAGAACCAGGTTCAAAGCACACAAGGGGCTCCCACAGCTTCAACTTGGCACTAGAATTCTCAAGTGGCGAGTTCGGAAATAAAGTTCCCATTATTTATGACAAGATTTTCGTATTTGTCGTGGCTTTTTTGTTTCCTTCCTAAAATTAAGTCGACAATAAGGTTTTTTCTATTTTTCCAATTTAAATAGAACCATATTATAATTTAAAATTACAGGGTATCCCTTCCTCGATCTTCTTAGGTAAATGAACTATCTTTTAGTCTAATAAAATGCGTTGTTTCTTCGGGGCAGCTATTCTATTTGGTTTTTTGGCGCGCATATATCGGCTCAAGCAAAGATACAAAAATAGCGCCTAAGAGTGTTCGAAATGCGAAATTAAATAGATATATATATATAGAGAATGGATGCCATGGGAGGCTACGGCTACGCGCCCAGATCGTACAATATGCAAACATTAAAACATACGTATAAAAAATAAATAGAATGTATAAACACACGGATGCCCACGGTATTTTTAGTTAGAAAAAAGCCAGAGAGAGATGCGATACACAGATACATATTGTAGATACAGATAGAGATGCGGATATGGATATGGAGGGCCGATCTTATTAGCAAGGTGCAGTCCAGGGCGAAGACCCAACATATGTGTGCGTAATTGCCCAGCTGGCCATCTTGCAGATACAGATACACATCCTCATGGATACAGGCTGGCAGGCAGGCAGGCCGGCAGCAGGCACACGTCGTGTAAATGGCAAACAAATTTGTCTTTGAACTTCGTTTATTGCATTATTTGCCACAAGACACAAATTGTGGATTACAGTGAGGACTTTTGTCATGGATCTGGACTTACCTTATTTTATTTGAATATATTTTTGAAGTTTGCAACTTATTTTGAATAGTAAAACATATAAATATATTATCTTTCAGTTAATATTTGTCTCAAACATAATTATTTATGTAGCTTTTCTCATAAAAAGTACATTTAAAATTCCAATTTCTTTATTTTTCTTTTCAATATAAACGAAAAAAAATCGAATAAACATAAGAAATCATTAAATAAATTATTTAAGTATATATTCTATATAGTAGGTATTTTTAATGCATCGTTTTAAATAGTGAAATATGAATATATGATTATTTAATTAAAATTTGTCTCAAACATAATAGTTTCTGTTGATTTTTCCATATAAAAACCCTTTTTAAATACCAATTTCTATATTTTCTTCTTGTTATAATTAAAATAAAATAGAATAAATCTTAAATTAATTTTTATAAATTATTTTACATTTAATATTTATTAAATTCCCTTAAATTAAGGGCCTACTGTATCATTACGCCAACCCCTCGTGTCGCTAGCTGCGACAGTTGGTTGGCCCTTAGAGGGGTTGCTGTCGAACGGGGCACATCAATCAATCCATCAATCAATCAAACCGCACACTGAACAAAACGCCGCGACAGGACACTTTTACGACCATGAATCCTGGCTAACATGTGTTGGTGGCTCTCAGTTTTATATTCCTGGAAATTTTCAGCTCTTAAGTCCAGGCTCTTTCAGGGTTTTCCCCCTTAAAAGAGTTTCCAACCTGAATCCACTCGAAAATGTATTCAGAATCCCGATCGAAAGTGGAGCAATGCAAAGGCTATTCAAATTACTGGGCAACGTTTCTGATTCCGCTTTTGTTTTGATTTCTGTTCAAATTGTTGTGCTTGTTTCAGTTCATTGAAAAGGGGTCAAGTTAAGGGGAATACATTTGAGGTTTGGCAAGTCACTGGAGGTTTCCCTGTTATACCGTTTTAATTAATTAAAGGCTTGTTTAAGACTTGCCCAAGGTCTTTTACTTTCATGTCTAAGCATGAGCACTGAAATTCTTTTAGTTACTTAAATAGATTTGATATTATTTATTTGTTTTTCCATTTATGTCAAAATAAATCCCTTTAAATGCCACATCAATTTAATTCCTCACAATAGCGTCCAGAAAATCCCCCAACAAATAGAACCAAGAATATAAATAAAAAAAAACCCCAAACCACCACCATCTGACAGCTTCACTTTCCTTTTAATTCAGCTGAAATCGAGCCAAACTAATCGACATTGATCGGCGTATCAGTAGCACTATCGATATCGATATGATTCTAGCTAGTTGGCTCAGCCAACGACTTCCGTTTTTCGGTAGGAGATCGCGTATCCTATTACCTCCTTGGCTCTGAGCCTGTGTGACCTGCTACCTGATCGCTAATTTGGACAGCGGATCGCTTCTTTTTTATTATTATTTATTTTTATTTTTGTTTTTGTCGGCCATTACACGACCGCTTGGCAACAGAGGAGATGCGGAATGTATCTGCGAGATACGCAATTCGAAAAGATCGCGTCACGTCGAGTGGAAAAGGTTGCCGGGGGATTTATGGCTAGTTGAAGTTGGAATATGTATGCCCTTGAACGGAGATTTTTTTCTCAGTTCGGTTTTCGGTTTTCGGTTGTTTGAAGAGTATTTTGTGGAAAGGTAAGCCGACTGTGTGTGTGTTTGCTGAAGTATCTACACAAGAAATCGCTCGCATTTGAAGTATCTCGGGATTCTCCGGATTAGAGGTGGATTACGGACGGTCCGGGGATCGCAAATTTGCTTAGAATATAGAAAAAAGCGAAACTTCCATCCCCTAACAGATTTATTTAGGGTAAAGGCAGGTGTTTTTCCCATCTTGAAATATTTAAAAATGTATTTCAAAGACTTTTGTTTAATTTATTTTTACTTAGGCTTCGATATCAAATCAATATTTAATAAATTTGAATTCAATCACCCATGAACACTTCACTTCTGATTCAAAATTCATAACACTGGGTGTGCGTGTGTGTCGTCCCACCAGAAATCCATTTAATATTCACTTCATTCGGTATTCGCTGAAATTGAATTCCGATTCCAGAACAGAAACTGAAATCGGACTAATCGCGTTCAGGAAGAACCTTTCAAATCGAATTCAATCGAATTCAGAGGTTGATTGGCCGCACAAAGGTGAAGCCTCTTTGTTCCACTTTTCGTTTGATTGTATTCCTCCACATTTTTTATGCGCTCCCCTTTTGTTGATGTATTGTATTTTATTTCTTTTTTTCTTTTTATTTGTGTTTCACTCGGAGGAGGCCCTACCAGGTTTCTCTCTATAAAAGCGGCGCTATGCAAAGAAGTTGGCACGGGAAACTATTTTTGTGGCTTTTATGGCTGTCTGTTGGCTATGTTGCTATTGTTAATATGAATACCTAAAATTTACAAAGAATATAGAAATAAATACATAAAATATATGAATAATATATCAGATATGTGAATAAAACAATATATATATAAATAAGTATGAGTATAGGTATATTTAAACAGCATAAATAAAATTTTTAACACAAGTCTTGGAAATTTTTAATTTTATTAGGTTTTTTTAATCTGTTTTTATATAAAAAAAATATAACCTGATATTAAGAAATATATCTATGGTATATTCTAACTTTTATGCTAATTTTTTAGCTAAAAATGTCAAAAGAATATTTAAAATTTAAAAATTGTAAACATTTAAAATTGTATATAATTAATAAAATATATTTTTTAAATCTTAATACATTTATTGCACTTCTCAACAACTTAAATTAAATAAATAAAAATAAACAATCTTTAAAAGAATTCAAAAAATACTTGTCAGTAAAATAAAATCTTTGGGAAAAATTTTAACTACTAAAAGAAAGAAAAAAAGAATTTAAAAAATAATTTAAATTCGCCAGAAGAACAGAAAAGTAGTTTATACATAGTTTTAAATAGTTTTAATAACCTAATAACATATACAAAAACATAACAAAAAGAATCTAAGTATCTAGTATCCCCCCTTTGAGCTAGGTGTCTTATTTTTCACACTGTATCTGTGAAATAAAAGTTCAATTTACATGTGAGCCCAGAGGCAGGGGATAGTGGTGTGTGCTAGGGCAAGGGGGGGTTTGCCTACGTTTGCTAGTTTGTTGCGGCAAAAAAAAAAAAAAATGAAAAAAAACTTCCGCATTTGATAAGCGGACGACGACAGCGCTGCCAGCGGTTTCGTTTCGGTTTTTTTTTCTGGCTTGGCAACACCTCCGCCTCCCTGCGCCTTGGCAACACAGCACTATCCCCACCACCCTTTGAGTCACCTTTCCATTCTGCATAATTTGGAAATTTAGTATTTGCTTTTCTAATTTGATTTCGGGGCTGTGCGCATAAAAAACCCAACGAGCAGAATTAGAAAAAAAGACGCAAAAAAGCGGAATAAAAAAAAACTTTTTGGCAAGGTCAGTGATAGCGATACTTATAAGGCACAGGCTGCACTGGCTATAAGGGAAATATGTATAAATATTAAATATATGAAAATATAAATGTTAAGTTTATTATTTTATGTGAATATTTATTACCAATAAGAAAGAAATATCTGTAGAATAAATAAGAAACAGAATGAACTAAAAAAAAGGGAATTTTCAAATACTTTAATACAATTTTGTATTTATTAAAAGGTCTTAATATTTTATTACAATATTTGTTGGGCACTTGTAACATTTGTACTTAATTATTTAAATAAAAGCTTGCAGTTTCTTACAATTACCATTTAATGAAAACAAAATAATGACAAGTATTAATAATATATTTATTAATCAGGAAGCTTTACTTTAGCCACAACAATCATAGCTAGACTTTTTACTGTATAAGATAAAGAATCTAATAAGCGCTGCCAGTTGTTAAAGAGGAATTTTAGATAATTAAAAATTTGCAACTGGTTCACGCTGGAAATTAGGAACTTATTTAATTTTTATTACCCATTAAGAGTGTAAGAAATTTCTTTAAATAGCATTTAATTCCTGTTACCCATCCCCTTTTCCTTTATATTAATTATCACGAGTTCACTGTAGCTGCCAGTGAAATTTTGACGATTGCCAAGAAATCGCCGCTGTCTTTATAAATCTAATTTAATTGATTTCTTTTTTATGAACTCTCCTCCTCTGTCTTGGCGATTGCTGAGCATTTATACATATGTAGATGCATGAAATTGAGATAGTTCCTTAGTTTCAGCCTCAGCGTTTTCCCATTCTTTTTTTAATTTGCCTGATTTGTTTTATAATTTTTTTTCTCCCCTTCTTTTTTCCCTCTGCCCGTTTTATAATATATGTATATTTAATTTCTTTTTCATGGTCGCATGTTGCGCACGCTCCTCCAGGGGCGGTTCTCGCTCACGCCCACTGATAATAGATGGCGCCATTCGAGGGGGGCGGCGGAAGCTAGGTAGGTGGATGAGATGGCCCAGGGGCGGTGTGAAAGGGGGGCGGGGCGGTCGGCCACTGATAGTGGCGGGGGAAGGTTTAGTGTAGTTTGCCATTTGAGGAGAATCACGGCCATAGATAACAAGGCAACTTGACTTGACAATGGCATGCGAACGGCTGGGGCTGGCAGGTGTAGAAAAATGACAGGGGCGTGAGGAAAGGGGGCTGGGAGGGGGAGTGGAGAATTGCTAGGGATGTAAGTAGATATTTTTAAAGAAGGAAATAAATATAAAAATATTGTGATCACTGATCAGTATATAAAAAGGTACTTACATATATCAATATTTTTGCTTAAACATTTTGGTTAAACATTTTAAAATATCGAATATTTTCGATAAATATCAATGTACTTAACATCAGTATATATTAATGATCAGTATATAATAATGTATTTATATCAATATTTTTTATAAATTTCGATATTTACTACTGTAAGTATTTTATCGATATTTTGATATTATCGATTATTTCAGAAAACTAACATTTGTATCATAATATTTACAATATATGATTACATACTTATGACAACAAACATCACTATAGATACGATTTTGGTTAAAAACTTTAAAATATCGAATATATAGAAAATAATATATATTCGATAAATATCAATGTACTTAAGATCGATAAATGTTTTATAAAATATAAACTAATTATCAACTTTGTAAAAAGTAATTATTTCTATATCAATCATGAACTATAAACAGTTATCGGTAATATCGAAACACATACTTGTGACAAACATCACTATAGATACGATTTTGGTTAACAATTTTAAAATATCGAATATTTTCGATAAACATCGATGTACTTAACATCGATAAATATTTTATAAAATATCAACTAATTATCAACTTTATAAAATGTAATTATTTCTAGATCAATTATGAATTATAAACAGTTATCGATAATATCGAAACGCTCAACATTAACTTATTAGCACATATTTCAATCTTTCAAAGTAAATATTGATAAATTAAGCAATCAATTAAGAACACTATTGATGTAACGATATACATAGTTGTCCCATCCCTAGAAACAACTACTTAGGCACCGAAAATTCTTTGGAAAAATATATCTCAGAGATCCGACAACAATTACCGCCCATGACACTGACAGAATGTCGCCTTACAATACGAAGACGTCAACGATCTGAGATATTTATACCAATTCCACGATTGATGTGCGCCAAATAAATCAATAAATGCTGGCGGTTGGATGGTAGTAAAACCCTACCGAGCCAAATAAATGTAAAATCAATGGTGGAAGAGTGGACTGAACGCCACTAAAAATATATCTAAATAATAACCTTAACTAAGAAAAGTCGAAGACTTTGATGCTCTAAGTGGGTTTATTATTTTGTAAATAATAAAAAGAGAGTTTGACTATAAAGTAGGAAGTAAGCAATTATTTCATTTATTTTATTTTCTATAATTACATATTTGTATACCTAATTATATACATTTTTAATAGTGCTAATACCCTTTGATAGTGTAAAGCAAGTCGAGCGAACAAATCGAATCATGTTGCCCAATTAGATGGGGAGCTGACAGCAATGATGAAACAATGTACACAATCTATAAATCTATTCGGGCCTGTAAATATGTTTATATATATTTATTTATATACATATACTTGAACGTGGGTATATGTAAGCACCGGGGGTAGCCGTGATAAATGGTTCGATGTATAGAGATCGACTTGCCATCATCAAATTGTGTTCACTTATTGTAGATCACATTAAGTAATTGTTATTTCATTTAAATTGAATCTTTTATACACAATCGATTATGAATTTGTTTGTTTATTACCCATATAGCAGCTCAATCACAGTTATTCAATTTATAAACGATTTATTTTTGTTATTTAACAATTATTATAAATTGAATTATTTTTAAAAACTACTTTCCTGCTCTATTTTTATTAATATTTAATATTTTTAAATTAGTGATAGCATTCTGGATATATAAAGTATATATCCATGATTGAGGCTAATAAATCAACCTGCTGGCTTTGGGCCAAGAGCAGAGTTTCGGGCCACGCAGGCAATTAGCCAGAGTGTCATATGCAGCGGGTTAACTTGGCAATTAACCGGACATCGGACATCGTACATCGTACATCGGATCGGAACAGAAAGCAGTTAGCGGGCGGAAGTCGTTCAATATGCGTGGGCCATGCTTCTGGATTTTTTTCCTTCTATTCCACTTTTTTTGGCCCGTTCAACGGCGCGTGTCCATTGCGTAGGTATTAACGCATGAAATTGGCCACCTTTGATGGAGGCTCTAACCATCCGAACCGAACCCTAGCCCGAGCCACGCACAATGCCCGAAGATTAAAAACTCTTTAGGATAATTTGAGCGGTCACAGGTGTCTTTCCTGCTCCTACTCCTATTTATATTTATTATTTTCTTTTTTTTAATTATATATTTTATTTATATGTGTGTTTGGTGGCCTGCTCTAATTGATTGAGTTGTATTCATGGTTAATGCAAAGATAATTACAGGATATAAAGTACATTTGTTAACAGGTGGGTGAAGGTCTCGTTGGAGATGTATCTTTAAGGGAAATATAAATGGTAAATAAATGTTGAATTATACGTTGCAGAAATTGTTAATTATTTCTAAGATCTTTCAGTTTTTAAGGTAAATATTTCAGGAATTTTAAGGGATTTTTGTAAGAGGGTATTTTTATTAAAACGTAGTTTAAATATATTTAATATCAGTAAATGTCTAAAATGTATAAAATAATATTTCGCATATTAATTGAATTATCTATTCACATAAAACATATTAAATAAAATATTATAAGCCCAAACATTTATTTATATTTATTAAAATATAAACTAGATTCAAGAACCCATTAGCAAATACCATTTTAAATACCTAATCTTTTTTCTTAGCCCAGTTTAGAACGCAGTTTGTTTAAGGCCACCTTCGACTTGGGGCCAACTGCGTTGTTTTTTATTCGAGTTGCAAATTTTCCACTATAAATACTTTCGATCCGATGCGAATTTCGCATTATATTCTGGTTCACCTGTCGATGTTGTGTGGTAAACAAAATGCGACGCACTTTCCATAGAACACTAACAACAAACAAATAATAATACATAATAAAAAATAAAGGCAAGACAAACAAAAAAAACTATAGCCATAGCCTTGAGTTGGCCGACTATAAGTTGGCGATAAGTCCGTATATACTTACTTATATATACATATGTCCGAGTATATACTTAAACTGATACGCAATCAATGGCGCAGCAGTTCTTTCGCACCCGATTTTTTCGGGTGAGAGTGTGGTCCAACCAGATCCGATCGGATAGTGAGACTAACATGCTGAGCCCCCCAATATACCCACTAATTTGCCAAATTCAATCTCAGAGATATCCAGAGGCTGCCAGAAGGTCTCCGAGTTGGTAGGACAACTTTCTCTGGCTCATTTTTAATGAGTCGTAAATAGTTAATGGAATGTTACTTGCCAGCTGCTGTAATAATTATTAGGAGGTTTAATAATGTGAAAAAAAAAATATTTAAATAAAATTTTTGTATTATTTATTAATTTATATATTAAATATGATGTCATATTATAATTAAGCTATATTTCCTCATACTTTCTGTGCCTGTGACCCCTTCTATAATTTTTGTAGCCCATTTTCGCACCTGTTTCCAGGTGAGTGAGGTGAGGTGAGCCACTTGTTGGCATGTTAACAGCATTCCCCAAGTCAAAACAACAACGCCCCTAAGCTACGCTTGAAGAAAATCAAATTCTTACTTAGAAATTAATAAGAAATACAAGTTTTTACATACTATATCATTTAATAAATAATGATTTTTTAACCTATATCTATTAGCTTTATTTTAAAGCTTAAATCTTGGCAATTATAATTTTTTTTTGGTGCACTTGTAAAGTCGGTTGAGCGCCAGTAACAGCAATTTACTCGCAACTAACCGTCCATTCATAGAAGTTTCGCCCGAGCCAGACACGTAAGTATATACATAGATATATATGGCCGGGCATTTCCGATATCCGATCCAGTTGGCAACAACTTCAGTTCGATCTTATGCAATCTCTCGGGTATTTCAGGCATTCATCTCTCCTCGTGTTTTAGTTTTCCGCCTACAAAAAGTTCGGTTTCGGTTTTGGTTTTTTTTTTGCGGCTGCTGGAATTCTGAGCCGAGAAATTTGCATTTGGCAAACGTGTTAAAAATAAGAATCAGTCAGCTGTCGCTGGCATTATGCAAATCGCTCTCAAATGCTGAATTAGTTGAGGTAGTACAGGTGCTTGCTAAGAGAAGGTACGGACGGGTTCGTTATAACAACAATTTCGAGGGGAAAACCCCTTTGGATTAGGCTTTTGAGTTGCTAGGCTCCAAATTGTAGAAATTTACATCTTATTGATGATTAAAATTAATTATGTTTGGGCTAAAATGAAAGATTTTGAAGCTTTTAATTTAAAAATGATATTAATTTATATTTATTACATTTTTTCATGATTAAAACTAATTATGTTTGGGCTAAAATGAAAGATTTTTAAGCTTTTAATTTAAAAATAATATTAATTTATATTTATTACATTTTTTCATGATTAAAATTCATAATGTTTGGTCTAATATTAAAGATTTTAAAGCTTTTAATTTAAGAATGATATTAATTTATATTTATTACATTTTTTCATGATTAAAATTCATAATGTTTGGTCTAATATTAAAGATTTTGAAGCTTTTAATTTAAGAATGATATTAATTTATATTTATTACATTTTTAAAAGCTGGTTTTCCTGAAATAGTGTTTCTACAGCCTCAGGAATATTTAGATTTCATGAAATATTTATAAATTTATTTATTATATGTTTCCAGCATCTCATCCAATTCTTACTTGCAACTTGTCTGAAAGTTGAGATTTTCCTGGGCCTCTAATATTTCACTGACTTGGCAAACTCGAAGCCAGAATTCTGTTTATTTATTTATTTTTTTTTTGCTTTTTTGGGGGACGCCCACATTCACTTTCTGGGAGAGTCTGTGTATATAATATTTTTTTTTTTCTATAGTATGGTAGTGATTCGACGCTGCTGTGGGTGCTGTCATCCGCACACGGATACTCACTGTGGTTTGTGTAACATTTGTGGGGGCAAACAATTTGGCACCAACTGCCAAACAGGCGATAAAAAGACGCGGAACGGAGCGGAAAGGCCAAAAAGCCGCCGAATCGTGGCCAAAAGCGGCCTCAAGTTGTTGGCCATTTTCAGGTGGGCTCGCACTGAGCGAACCTGACTTCGCAGGGGGCTGGGAGGGAGCAATGTACGTACAGTATTGACCACGCATTTAGCCGTGTCTGCGACTACGTCACGTGCGCCGCATTTCAATGTTCGCCATCATCGATCAGCAGTGGAAATACACCCAAAAAACCACTCAAAGCAGCTGTAAAAAAAAATCTAGTGTATATCTTGAGTATTTATATAAGAATACAGAAAGATAATATAACTAGAAATTTGATTAATAAAATTCTTAGGCATTTATTAAGTATCTTTTAAAAGAATTCCTTTTTTATTTAATAAAAATACTTGCCTAATTATTAATACACACTTTTTCTTTATTGAAAAGAAATCCCTGCAATACAATATTATATTTCCCAGATTTTACAAGCTTTGGGGGAACAGAAGTATAATAAATACATAATAAATATACTTGCTTAATTATTTATAAATATATTTCTTTATCAGAAAAAAGCCCCTGCAATATAATATTATTTTTCCTGATTTTAAAACCTTTGTCTCCCCTTGATTTATGAATGAATCAATGAATTTATGCGAAAGAAACGTATTTCTTGTATTTATATTTATCAAGTGTGCGTCTGTGTGCAGTGCAAACTCCACACAATAAATAATAGAGGGGCGCCGCTGTTAAACAATGCTGAAATATTGAAATAGAATAGCATTAAATCAAATTAAATTGACAAATTGGCCGTTGCCCACCGTTGTCCGCCGTCCGCCGTCCGCCGTCCGGCTTCCTACAGTGAGGCTTTGTTTTGTTGTCACATTTGCATTTTTGCTCTAGGTTTAGCTTTCACTGTGGGAAAGTACTTTAAATGGGCGAGAAATTTGGATTGATAATCCCTTTTCCTCTCAGCCTCTCTGTCTCGCACTCAGTCACAACTTATGGCGGCTTCCCACTCCCACTCACTAGAAAACGCACTTGCGGTCGCAATAATAATTCAAAAAATCTATTTTTTAAAGAAGAAAATGTAGATTAATAATTTTTATAATATAATATTTATAGAATAATAAATATTTTTAAGAGCAAACAATTTAGAAAAATAAAAAAATTAACAATAAATAAATATATTATAAAATTTATAGGCAAGAAAATAAAGAACTATTGAAATGTTTAAGCATTAATATCAGAATGCATAAAATTTGATTAAATTACTTGCGAATTAAACCTAAACCCTTATGAAAAATATATTACTCTGCTATTTAAAGTTCTTTTTGTGGATTTTTTTTGGTGCTACCATCTTAACCCTATCTGTGTGAGATCTAATAGAACTTGAAAGCCAGACAAAACTCGGGAAGCCAAGACCCATAAAAGGAGCGGCGCGGCAACTTAATGATCCGCATAAGCAGAGGTCGAAATAGCGACACGGGCAGCGTAGGTGTTAAATTTGGGCCTCTTCTTTGGTCGATTTTAAAATTTTTGCTTCTACTTTTGTAATATCTAAACGAAAGCACCCACAGTCGTGCTTAGAATGGGGTACACAGTGGAAATGGTTATAGTAAATATTAGAAAAAACTTGATTGAAAGAAATATTTAGCTGTAACAATATATTTAAACAAATTTAAACATTTTTAATATGAAATCCCTTTTTAAATTAAATTTCCATACTGACCACGAATCTATGCTTGAAAGTTCTCCATCACGTAATGTTTTTATATTATAAAATACGTTTTTCAAATATTATTAAACAATTCTTAACATGTTTAAAATTCTAGCTACTTGCTGAACACGAATTAAGGTCCAAAAGTGTTCAATCGAATTACGTTTTTTACATATAATTATCTTTTTTGGTAGAAAACATTTATCAGAAATAATATTCCAACTAATTTAATAATATTAAAGAAGAGAGTTCCTTTTTGTAGATGAAATTCCCATACTAAACACTTATCTACACCCGAAAATGTAGTTTTGTATATTTTGTATATATTCTCTAGGCCTTGCCCTTTTCCCTAGTGTACAGATACATGCACATATATCTCTTTGTGGAAATAAAGAGATATAGAGTGAGTGCAAAGGGTTGAGGTTGAGTGATTTGAGTTCGAGTTCCGAGCTCCCAGCGCCCAGCTCCCAGTTCCCAGTTCCCAGTGCCGCGAGATCCCAGCTCGAGTTCGAGTTCGTGTGCATGTGGCACGAAAGTTGTTGAAGCGTGTTTATGAACATGAATGAATCAAGCTGAATGAATGAATGAATGGCTGAGCGAGTGAGTGAGTGAATGAAGCCCACATGCACATGCGGAGGCCAGTTGGAGTCGCGGAAACCTAACCGAAAATCCAAGACCAAATCCAAATCCAAAATCAAAGCCAAGACCAACGTAATTATGTACATTTTATTTTTTTCTTATGATGTGTTCTTTGTTTCTTCTCTTTTTTTATTGTCCCATTGACCTAACACCCAAGACAAAAGACAAGAGAACATCAAAATCAAAATAAAGACAAGGAAACAGGCTCAAAACAGGCACAAGAAACCATCCAAAATAATGGGTACATATATCCGAACAAAATCAGGTGTACGACGCTATGTAAAAGTCGCCGTCAAAATAGAGAAGAAATGGGCAGAAAATGGATAGAAAATGGCAAGGGAAGGCCGACAAAAATAATAATAAAATAATCCAAGATCCACACACATGCGGAAAAAGAAATCAAAACACAAAAGCTTCAAAACAACAAATCAAAATAAGCAGCATATAAATTATAAGCAGAGGAAAAAAAATAAAGAAAAACGAAACAAAAAATTCAATCCAGGATAGGCTTTCGCAGAAAGAACGAAGGTTCAGATACTCTTTTATTTAATTAAATAATCTCTTCTAGATATGTTAATAGAAGATTTATTTAACCCAAGTATTAGCCCTACAAAAATATTTAAAATAATTGAAATATTACAAGTAAAAATAAGTGATTTCGAATTATCGACTTTAATAATTTTTAGTTTAAAAGATTCAATCCAGGATAGGCTTTCGCAGAAAGAACGAAGGTTCAGATACTCTTTTATTTAATTAAATAATCTCTTCAAGATATGTTAATAGAATATTTATTAAGCCCAAGTTTTAACCCTACAAAAATATTTAAAATATTACAAATAAAAAATAAGTGATTTGCAATTAGCGACTTTAATAATTTTTAATTAATTAATCAGTTGGATTAGCTCTGTTACTCATTTTTAAATAAATTTATTACCAAATTCTAAATGTAAAAAAAAATCTAGAAAAATTGGTATACCCCTTTTTGGAGAGTGTATTTAAAGAAACAAGTTGCCGCCGTTTGTCTTTGGTTGCCAAGAGGCCTCAAAATGGAAATCAAAATAAACGAATCTCAAGAGCGAGTGGGCGAGGGGTTAGGGGGGTGTGTGGGGCTCTATTCTCCATCTCCATCTCTCTCTCTCTCTCTCTCTCTATTTCTCTCTCTGTCTCTCTTCTCAGATTCGCTGAGATCAATTTACGTAATTTAAAAGCTTCGCTTAGACTTGGGCCTTTTGTGGGTTAAGGGGGTTAAGATAGACGGGGGCTAAGGGACGGAGAGGGGGGGACAGTGCGTACTATAAGCGATGATTATGTTGATGATGATGGGGGATCATGTGGCATCTCGTGAGTGTGCGAGTGTGTGTGGTGTGGTGTGGTGTGTCTACGCATTGTCACAAGTTGATTTCTCATATTTATGAATGAAATTTGCCTCCGGCAAAGAAATGGCATCTGATGAAATTCACAAATGGGCGAGGAGGCACCAGAGATATGGATACTTTTTCCACTAAAAAAAATATAGTTTCCTAAATATAAAGCTTCATTTACCTACAGAGCAAATTTGGGTATTTAAGGTAAAAGGATTTAGGCAAAAAGATACTGATGAAAACCTGTAAAAATTAAATTGTTAATAATTTTATTAAATATACTTGCTATTGAGTATTAATTTTTATATATCAAAAATATTGCCATATCTGAAATATATTTACTACATTTGTTAATTCTCCTTGTGTACCTAAAGATACATTGCCCATCCATAGATACAGCTACAAGTTCCAGTTATTGTTGGCTCGATTATTCCATTTTGATGGAATGCCAGCAGCCCCCAAATACTTGGCCAATTATTCATTACGCCCACTAGAACAGAAATCGATTTTTAATTAGTTCACCGATCAAAAAACTATTCTTCTCGAAATAATATATGTATATTTTGAGCAGTGCAAATGAAGTGTTAAATGAAATCGGAAAATTTGTTTTTTGAGGTTGATTTACCTTAAGCAGGGCGTGAAAATTCGGAAAATTGTTTTTATAATTTATTTATCGATGCAAGACCGAGGAGAACTTGTAATTAAAATTTGCTAATAGGTTTTCAGAACAATAATTCAAGGATATATAGTTTTTACACCTCTCTTTATTCGTTTAAATCCGTTTATCGTTGTTAAATATATGATATATTTTCCAAATTAACTGTGCTATGACCCACATTATATATATTTCTTGATTCCCCCGAATGATCTCTCTCTTCTTAATTTATGTAAAAAGAAATGAGAGAAATATGAGAGAAGAAAAAACCCAGACTGAGATGAGATCACAGATGATTGATCATCATTAGCAGCAAAGACAAAGAGATCTTAATATATAATATGCCAAATATACATGAAAATATGAAAGGAAAGCTTTTATCCATTTTAAAATTAACCAAGTAATTGTTAAGGAATAAAGAATAGAAAGATATAACTTATATATTTATATGTGAGGAGTCGAAAAGGTTATTTAAAGATTCCTTCCAAGTCTTAACTGTAGCAAGACACTTCCAAAAGACAGAAGACTGAAGATCATATCCATGCACCTAATATTAAAATAAATATATATTTAGTTAGATATATGTTTAAATGTCACGAGTTGACAAAATGAATTAAAGTTTCTTTTCAAGTCTTAACTGTAGCAAGACACTTACTCCTTCTTTTAAAGGATATAAAAGAAGATCATATCCATGGACCTAATATATATTATAATATATTAAGTATACGCATTTAGTTAGAAGACTATCCCTGAAGTTGAGAAGAATTCACGAGTAGAATTGCCCAGAAGATAGGCTGCTAAAAAAGCTAAGCGATTCCGATTCCAATGGCGATGGCGTAATAGATCGACGGGTGGTTAACTATATATCGGGCCGGGTCGGGTCTGGATCGTTGTGGATCTTACGGGGGCCAGTGGGGGCGTACCGCCCGAGTCGCGGTTGCGTAAGCGTTTCTCCACTCTAGACTGCGTGTGTGTGTGTGTAATAAGAGTAATTTATATGTACATTCGTACGCCTGTATTACCATATAATTAGATACTCGAGAGTTTCTTGACACCGAAAAACTTTCGGTGTGTTCGGTGTGTTCGATGTGTGGCGAGCGTGTTACCTCCGATGGCGAATTCCGATTCCGATTCGAGCCCCGAAATTGTATCGAACAGTTTATCAGCTCTATTAACAGATCTCTCAAGTGCTCAAGCTTGTTTCGGCTGACAAAAAAAAAAAATAATAATAAAAAGCCACACACAAAAAAGTAAAGGAAAAATGCGTAAAAAACGAGATACTTCGTACACGGAGCTTTGTTCAAGTGGTGCCCAAAAAGTAGTCTCAACGAACCTCTCCCCGCCCGCCGTTCCGGAATTCCTCATCACTGGATGCGATTCTTGGAAACCCCCAAAAACAAAAAAAAAAAGCACAAAAAACCTAAAGTCGGCTGAGAAGTTTAGCAAATAATGATATATACATATGTATTTATATGTACAGTGAGCAAACCTTTCAAAGGCAGGAAACTAAGGGAATTAACTGATTAGTTAATTTATAAAATAATGAATGAAAATAAGGTGACTCGTGACTAGCATAAAAATAAATAAATATATAAGCTAAAGGCATTTTAAAATTTCGAAACCGCGTTCTCAAATACGTTTTACTCTCATTTTGAGTACGGAATTAAAAAAATCTCAGTTAAAGGAATTTTAAGAACTATAACTTGCACTGAAATAACCTCAAATAAATCTCTTTAAATGGATTTTTGTAAGTCTAGCATAATAAATGGGATAAAAATAAATCAAAATATTAACTAATGGCATTCTGAAATTGAGAAACCGCGTTCTCAAACACTTACTACTCTCATTATGAGTACGGACTTAAAAAAATATCAGTGTTAGGGATTTTAAGAACTATAACTTGTACTGAAATAACCTCTAATAAATCTCTATAAATGGATTTTTGTAAGTAAATAAATATAAAGGAAGAATATGATATAAATGAATAAAACAATGCTAACTTTATGTGGCAAGAAATTCAAAAAATGCGAATTCAGATTGAGACTAAAAATACCTTAGGATATATGAGTGTCTTTTACCCGGGCCCTTTTTTTGTTGTTTTTTTATGACTGTGTTATTTTTCAAATAAGTGGATAGAAATCATTATTAATTTAATAAGTCAAATCCCTAGGACATAAATAAATAAATATATAAGCTATTAGCATTCTAAAATTGAGAAACCTCGTTCTCAAATACGAACTACTCTCATTTTGAGTACGGATTTAAAAAAAACTCAGTTTTAGGGCATTTAAAAACTATAACTTGCACTGAAATAACCCCTACTAAATCTCTATAAATAAATATAAAGGAAAAATATAATATAAATGAATAAAACTATGTTAAATGTGGCAAAAAATTAAAAAATGCGAATTCAGACTGAGACTAAAAATACCTAAGGATATATGAGTGTCTCATATCTGGGCCCTTTTTTTGTTGCTTTTTTATGACTGTGTTATTTTTCAAATAAGTGGATAGAAATCATTATTAATTTAATTAGTCAAATCCCTGGGACTCTCTACAAGCATTCTATAAATTCCCAATCATTTAATAAACAAAACCCCAAAATCCTTTGAAGGTAATCTAATAACCGAAATCGCAAAAACCAATCGAAGCTTAAAGTTTAATTGATTGGAAATCTGGTTCGCTTCTCTAATTCCCAAGAAAAAAAATATATTTTATTTTATTTTTTAATCTTTCTTTATTTTTTTTTTTTTTAGAAACAAAAAGACCAACAAATGTGCGTAAGCGGGAAAGAGGCAGAGCATAAAAATACAGACGCCAAGCGGGAGCAAAAGGGATGGTAGTCGAGTACATTCATACATACGTTTTTTCTCAGTTTGGTTCTTTATTTATTTATTTATATTCTTTTTTGCCTTTTTAGGCTTTTTTCTTTGCTTGGCCGGCGGCGGGTGGGGGGCACAATGGGGGAATGGGGCAAAATTTGCCAGAAAGGGAAAACCTGAAATGACTACGGCAAAGGAAAGAAAAAAAAAAAAAAAAACAAAAACAATATAAATAAAAACAAAACAAAAATACAAATACACGAAGTAAGGGAAAAAGAAGCAGCAGCCGTGAGCAAAGAAACACGAACAAAATGCGAGGCGAAACACAACAAAAAATCTCATATTATTTTGGCCTTCAAAAATTTTTGGCGGGCAATGAACCAACAACAACCGACCGAGGGAGATAGACAGAGTAAGAGTGAGAGAGCTCACACACTTACAGGCATGCAGACGCTGGAAGAAGGGGACGGGGAGGGGGGGGGAAGGCGATCTGGGGGCCAGCAGCAGCTTACACATGAGCGTGGGGGATAGGGGGTGTGTGTGCGTGAGTGCAGAGAAAAAAAGGAAAATATTTATTTTATAAATATTTAGAAAAAAAAAATAATAATATTCCTTTAATATTATCAGTGATGACCAGTAAAAAATTATTCCTATTTAAAAATATTTAACTATTTCAAATATTAAAAACCGTTACTAGAATTTGTTCAGTGTGTCTGATATTCCCTTGGCTCTCGCTGGAAGTCGCTTTATCTCTGAGCTGCTACCAAAAATCGTTCTCCCGCCCAGCCAAGTTCCAAGCCCCCCATTTTACCCAGCCCCATTAAGCGCTACGCCCCTGGACAACAACGCATTGCGTGCAGACTTTCAAGTAGACAACAACAACAACAGCAACGCACAATGGGAGTAAGAAGCGGAGAAAATGCAAAAGAAAGAGTATGAGGGAGATGCCGGCCGGCGCCCTTCTCCACCCCCTCGAGCCACCGCCACCTCCCCCACCTCTCAGCGAAAACCCGAGCCCCGCCAACAACCCACCAACACCCCGCGCCTTAACCCATCCACAATTTGGGCAAACAGTGTCACCACAAATGTTGACACAGCGAATTCTGCAAAAAAGATAGAAACGCTGCCATTCTTCCATATTGCGGAAAAAAAGGTGAACAAGTATTAGCAAAAATCAATAAAAGAATAACAAGAATTAAGTAAGAAATGTGTAGGAGAAGGAATTTCTGGAAATAGGCTGAGAGACAGTAGTTAAAAGAACTCAAGATTATTTATCTATTGCTTGAAATTTCAATACCTCTTAGTTCCTTTTATTAAATTTCTCAACTTTATTTATTATAGGTATTAAATTTGTAGAAATTTTTAATAAAAATATTAAAATTAAAGACCTTAAACTAACTTTTTGTGGTAGGTTATGGTTTTTGGGCTCCAATCTTGAAATTTAGTGCCCAAAAATAAGTCTCCCTTGCCATGTCATATGTATATGACTGATCTACATTTAAATACCCTTCAAGGGCTAAGTAAGTCCCCTTTTCCAGCCTCCTTGAACCACTGTGCCTTATTGGGTGGGGCAGACAGAGACAAGGACAAAAACAGAGACAGAGACAGAGACAGCGGCAGAGACAGAGATGAAGTGGCCGAGGAGTGGGTCTTGAGGTGCACGAAGGAACTTACGCCATATCCATAAAAGTACAATGTGTGGTAATGAATTGGGGAGGGGGCCTCAGGGGGGTCAGGGGCGGCCAGGATCTCGCAGACAGCAGACAGGAAAGGAGGTGCATTGGGAGGGGGGAGGCAGGGAGGCAGGAGTGGGACGCCAGGAGGGACTGGGACAGACGATGGCGGCATCGTTTCACACGGTCATGCTTTACATGGTAAGTAAATTTTGAGTGATGCGCTGGAATGAAAAGAGACGCAATAAGTACACTGAAAACAATTTTAGTGATTTTATAAATAAATCGGAATTTTATTTTAAAAGAAGAACAGTGAATTTTTATGTTGGTTATCATATTCTTGGTAAAGTTATCGATATATTGAAATTAAATATGTTTTTTATTGTAAAAGTTTACATTTTTAATTAAATTGATTTATTTTTAATAATAAACTACAAATAGAAATGTTATTTAGATTTTTTCTGTATTTTTTATATAAAGAATAGTACAGTCTTCTTGATGGTAAAGTTGGTGGCAAATATATCGATATAACGACGATAAAAGTATTATTTTTATAGTCGCATTTAATTAAAGTTACTTTTAATATTAAACTACAAATATAAATGTGGGTTTTCTGTTTTAATTTTAATTAAATTTATTTAAACTTAATTTTGTTTCGATATTTTATCAATTTAAGATCATCTACACCTAATAAAGCCATCTATGTTATGTATATTCAACTATTTTTTATATAAAGAATAGTACAGTCTTCTTGATGGTAAAGTTATCGGTGGTAAATATATCGATATAACGACGATAAAAGTATTATTTCTTGTAAAGGATTATATTTGCATTTAATTAAAGTTACTTTTAATATTAAACTACAAATATAAATGTGGATTTTCTGTTTTAATTTTAATTTAATTTATTTAAATTTTACTTTGTTTCGACATTTTATCAATTTAAGATCATCTACACCCAATAAAGCCATCTATGTTATGTATATTCAACTTTTTAGCAGTGCAGAAGGTAGACCGGCTACGATAGCCGGCAAAAACAACATCATCATCATCAACATCGACGGCGTTGTCTACGAGTCCATCGCTCATCGGCGGCTCCACTTCACAAACCGTAAAAATGTTTAACTTGTGTCTAATTTGTGAATACAAAGTGAAGGAACTCTTCCTGCCGTGCATTTAAAACGGCCATTCCATCCAGAATTCCGGATCTGCTTGACTCCTCGACTCCGCGAATCTTCTGCCGATCCGAAAGAGGCTCCCAGGGGGCGTGGTACTGCCTGGCAACCTGTTGCCTCCAGTTAGAGAAGATGAGAGAAGACTTGATGGATCCCAGGCAGCCAAAATAAAATGAAAGAAAAACCGAAAATAAAACAGCCTTTAATGGAGTCATTGGAGCTGCGGCTTTTTGGCACTTTTCTTAAATATCTGTGGAAATAAAATTACTAGGTAATAAAATATATATTTAACATTATTGAGAGAAAATATCAATATTTTTCGGCTTCTTTTAGTTGTTAGGATTATGGATTATTAGCGGTAAAACTTCTTAGATGGTTTCCTCGAAGTTATGGCCTTTTCTTCAATTAGAAAGCCCCCGGAACCTTAGGTGACAAAGTGTTAACCACGAAATAGCCAGCAAAAAAAAAAAAATAAAATAAAATCGGGAAAAGATTGAAACCTAAAAAAGAAAAAAAGAACACAGGAATCATATAAAAGTCGAGGCACGCTCTGCTGGGCAAATGAACTTAAAATTCCGTTTACGTTTTGCTTGCTTAATAGGATTCTCTTTATTTCTCATTCTTTTTATTTTTATTTTTGCGCCTTTCCTTAAGCCCAAGAATCGAGGAGTTGGGCTGTTGGGGAGGGCAGGGGAGCGCAGTGATCATTCCAAGCTCAAACTGTGAACCCAACTCAAAAGTTATCTCCCCTTTGAGGTCTACCTAAAAAATTATTGGGAATTTTCTAGCAAAAAGCTCTTTGTATGAAATTTAAAGTTTAAAATTTTTGGAAATTACTTGGGAAATATTTTTGGCCGGCTAAGCTGGCTATTTATACCTGGTATCCACGAGGAAGTATCCCAGGGTTCATAAGGTACAGTTACTGTTCAAGCTAAACCCTTGCAACATCGTTAATGGGTGTTGATCAATGTGTTCTTAGAACTATTGAATAGTTAAATAAAATAATTAAAGTTTTTCCTTATCGTTAGGGTATTTTTTTATATTTTAAAAATTAAATTTGATTTGTTAACCAATTTTGTAATCACAGAAAATTAATCAAACTTATCAAACATTATTAAGTTTTAAAATATTTGATTAAAAATATAAATGTCAAGCTAATCAAAAGGTAATTGTTTAGAATTCTTAATAGATTAATTACCAATTTAAAAAAATGTAAATCTAAGAAACAAAGGGACTTTAAAGACATATTATTCGATTTTTATAGAGTTTAATTACCTTGCGACCACATTTCGGCTTAAATCGCCAAAAAATCGGGCCAGAAAAATCAGCATCATTTAAATGGCAATCACGTAAATGACTGTTCATCGGAATCATTGAATGTCAAGTATAATTTTCCCATGTCCCCGAATCGAATAAAGCGAAATAATTGCCGATCTTTGTTATATATACTATATAGCCTATCTTCCCTTAGGTTTATTTTTGTGTCTTTTATTTGGCAATCTTGTGAGTTGCCAAAAGTCTTTATCAAAATATAAACGCGGAGAATTCAAAGGCAGCGACATGGACAAGAAATAGAGGAAAAATCAAATCAAATGGGCAATTAATCAATCAAACTGAGAAACTACTCGTACAACTGCGAACTTTGGAACAATTGTCACTTGATTCAATGGCCGAAATGCGAGCGAGATATGGCCAAAATCGCGACGATTCGCTGCGGATCGATCGAACTTAGGCCCAACAATTAGTTGGCAATTGTGAGAGAGCCTTTTGGCATTATTTCTTTGATTGCCAACCGTGGCGAATGCGATATTTGGTGGCATTTTTTATGTATTTGACTTTTTTTTATGTCTGCTCTCGATCCGAGTCTATCGGTTTCGATCGCCATCGCCGATTTTATAGTATATCTCAGCTGTTGCCAGGCCAACTTAACGGACGGCCGATTATTAGGCAAATTAAAGAATGTCATCGCATACGATTTGCATATTCACAGCAACAGGTTCAGGTCTCAGGTCCGCTCTTCTGTCGGCACAACTCCATTGAACTCTTGATTTCTTGGACTGTTCCAATATATACATGTATAAAATTTGAATTATAAAAAACTACGTATATAAGAAACATCAAACAATCGTTGTTCGTGACTTTGGGGGGATCCCTTTATCGGGCACGACTCGAAATGAAGCGATTACTCTGGGTCTCGAATTTAAATCGAATCTTAATGGAACTATTATGGCTAAATATGTTGTATATAATTTATTTTTTATATAATTTATGAGGCATTTCGCTTGATATTTTATACTTTGACACGATCTAGAGTAATTTTCTGGTGATTGGAGTCTTTAAATTGTTTTTAAGATTAATTTAGCATTGCCTGTAAGTATTTATAGGCGGAATTTAGAACAAGATGCTAGATTGTTAATAAAAAAGGTAGTTACATCTATTAAATGATGGAAAATATAAATAAAATTAAACAATGTAAGAAATTTCAAGAAAAGAAAAAAGGTAAGCAAGTGCTTTAAGGATTAATAAATATTTCTAATATTAAATTAAACTAGTAAGGATTATTTTTAAACTTTTTCAATAGATTTAAGAGCATAGAAATCCATAATTATTAATGTAATGGTAGTCTATAGTTTTAACAAGTTGATAACCGTATTTAACAGCTACTTTTACAAGTTTATTACAAAACTAAAGAAAAATAAATATATTAAATGATATTGTATATGATTATTACCTATATTATTTTGAATAAATAATTTCCTAGCAAACAAATTCTACAAAAATATTTAATTTGTTGAAAACAGTTCAGTTCTTAGGCTTTTTCTTACTGTAATTAATTATATTTATAAGTTTTATCCCGTGTCACGTTGTCATCGCTTCAATCTTCTTTTTACACATTTTCTTCTTGTTTTATTTTCTGCAGATTTGTTTGAGACCAAAATCCAAGCCCGAATCGATCGGATCAGATTGAGATTTCATTAATTAGTCGATGTGTTTGAATGGCTGTCTCTGCGATGTCGCCTGATATGCTCACTCACAGTTGAGGCGGTTGCCAGGGGGCCTGCGATTTGAATTCTCACTTCTCTGGGAGATCCACCTGACTGGATCACCATACTATAGCTATATCTATATCTGTCTCTGCATCTGTATCTGTATCTGTATCTATAGCGGCCCGTGGCGCGCGTTGTCAAATCAATGCCATTTCAAACATTTCGTATGCAAATGAATCGTTTGAGGCGTCGCATAAATTATGAGCATAAAAATGCCAACTACGAGAGGAGCGGAAAAAGATTTCAAATATTATATTAACTTGGCCGCAAAGCAGCAGCACGTGCGGCTCGAAAACGGGTTTTATTTTTATTTATATTTTTTTTTTGACTGCCTTTGACTGCCAGGGAAATGGTTATTTTGCGTAGGCCAAAAAGAAGTTACCACAAGAGAGATATATGTGCGAAATGTTTCCACAATTCCCATAAAACCCAGAATCCGGCCAGAATCAAGCCGAAAAGGAGAGCGCACACACACATAAGAAATGCCAGCGTTCTGATAAAAAGTCTTTAAGAATTTTAAAAATGTTGTGAGAATGAAGCTCCCAAAATACTCTGTTTTTCTTTTTTTTTGGTTTATTAGAAAGGCTCAAATGTATTTTATTTTATTTTTTAAATATGTAAGGAACCTATAGTTTATTAAATATAAATTAATAAAAAGCTAGCTCTTTGAAGTTAATTTGTATACCTGCTTAAATAAAGTGTTTAATTTAATAAACGAATTTATTTCTAGCAAAGCTTGTGCTTGTGTTAGCATTAAAATATATTTTTTTTAAGCCTCAAAAGTAGAACTCCTTTAAAAGAGTATCGAAAATGGGTCGTCGCCGGCAGACCTCGAAAATCGGACTTAAAAGCCTTTCGGTCGCGGCGGCATAGTCGCCGTTCAGTTCAAAAGGAAACGCCAGAAAGATATGCGAGGAGTTTTGCGTTTTGTCTTCTTCGTGTTTTTTTTTGTCCTTTTTTTTTTTTGGGCTTTTGCTTTTTAGGGCAACAAGATTTCATTTCATTTTAACTGGAATCAAATTACGAAACCGACGACAATCATGCAGACGATGATGATGAGGGCTAGCAGAGAGCGTCCCGGAAAAAATTGTGAATGGAGCAGCGGATAAAACTGGAGGAGTAACTGACTTCAAAAAATAAATGCATATAGGTACTTAAAAAAAGTGCTATATTAAGATTAACTGTTTATTAATTTGTATAAAAAATGTTTAAGAATATTGCAGAGCTTTTAAAAAATTACATTAGTCAAAAAATTCCTAAATCATGAAGTAATTATGTTTCGTGTTTTCTGTTAATGTTTATCAAGTATTAATAAAGTTTATTTTACAAATAACAAGTATTAAATTCAAAAGCAAGCTTTTAATTTTAATTTAATTTTGTATAACCCTACTAAGTAGAATAAACTTTTTCTTTCGGCTTAAAATAACAATAATTAGTATTTAACTTAACATATTTAAATTCACCCAAAATCACGATTATTTATGAGGCTTAAGATCCTGAGGAACCCAAAAAAAATACAACAAAAACCTCCACTTTCAGGCGAAACAATGCGATACGATTTTTTATTCGCGCTCTTCTTCAATGCAAAGTGCTCTTCATTCACAGAACTCCAAACTCCAACTCCACGCTGCCTTTTTTTATACCCTTGCAGAGGGTATTATAATTTTGCCATGATATTTGCAACGCAGTGAAGGAGGCATCTCAGACCCCATAAAGTATATATATTCTTGATCAGCATCACCAGCCGAGTCGATCTAGCCATGTCCGTCTGTCTGTCTGTCCGTCTGTCTGTCCGTCTGTCTGTCCGTCTGTCTGTCCGTCTGTCTGTCCGTCTGTCGGTTTCTACGCGAACTAGTCTCTCAGTTTTTGAGCTATCGGGCTGAAATTTTCAGCATATTCTTATTTCTTTAGCACGCAGTATATATGTCGGAACGGTCGAAATCGGACCACTATATCCTATAGCTGCCATAGGAGTGATGGCGAAATTAATGTACAAA